>WEKX01011156.1:185146-261346 GCA_013390025.1 Pitta sordida
TGATGTGATGTGATGTGATGTGATGGAGAGGAGAAGGCAGCTTGAGGGCAAAACCAGACCCATGGGTCTGGAAACGTGTTCCTGCACTTGAAGAAGGACTGTGAAAGTTACTGTGACGTTTACTTAGAGCAGTCAGATTGATTTGGTCCATTAATCCAGATTCTTGGTTTGTCCCAAACAGCAATAGAGGTAACTGGATTCTCCAGCAAGCAGCCTGGTTTGTGCCATTGGTAACGGGTGAAAAACAGCCACAAGCCCACCAAGGAAGCAAGGAAGTTAGAAGAAGAAAAAAAAAATAAAAAGGAAACAAAGCAGGAAGAGCAGAAATCTTTCCCTCAGTTACACTTGCTGCATTTGTCATTAGTGTTGAAATTCATACAGACATCTGTGAAGAAATCAGCCGTCCAAGCACAGATGTAAGGCCTAGGATGAAGAGCAGGGGAATCTGTGCTGGTTTTACTCCAGGATGTGAATATGTGCAAGACTACAAGAAAAGATCAGGTGACACCTGTCTGACCTTAACAAATCCCAAACTTCCCCATCTTCAGTCAGTGTTCTAGCATGCAGATTTGAGATGGGAAAGGTAACAGAGATTTCACTAAATCCACTAGTGACTTTTCATTGCTGTTCCTAGATGAGTACAGGTTGAAAATATGGAGACAGCACAATGGTAAGGAGCAGTACATATTTATAACTGGTTGTACAGGTCAGGTTGTTTTATCAGTGTAAGAAACTTCCCAGGTAAAGTTTTTTATGATTCTTCTTCCTGGAAAAATAGAATACTGCCCTGAAAAAGGTGAGGGAAAATCACACCAATCCATTTCATTCCAGCTGATCGCAAGATTCAAAACTTTTTAAAGGAGGCTGGGATCCATAATTGCACTTGCCTTGCAGCCTTGCCAGCTTCTTAAGTGCATTCATTACGACATAGGCTGTAATGAACGCAGCTGATTCTGCAGTTTATCAACATCACAGAAGGAATTTGTGCCACTGAGTATGGACTTCTCTAGATTCAAGAGCTGAATGGAGGTCTGCTGTTTTTAGTAATTTTTCTCCAGTAAAATTAATTCTTATGAAATGAGCCCAGGATGTGGAATCCTGTATTTATACAAGGAACCTAAGAATACACATGGCAACTGTTTGAACAGTTATATGGTTCACAAACACTATTCTGGAAAGGCTAATCAGAAATTTACAGGATAATCTATGCTTCTTCTAGTTTTAGCTTCTTTGATTAAGAATGGTATTTGTTTCATTGTGTGGTGATAATCACAGAATCACAGAATTAGGAAGGTTGGAAATGACCATAGAGAACATCAAGTGCAACCTATCACCTATTACCTAACCCAACCTGTTACCTAACCTGTTGCCATCCTGCTACCAACACACCATCCTACCTATAACACACTACCCTAATATCTGGGTCATGCCACCAAGTACATCATCCAACCTTCTCTTAAACACCTCTAGGGACGGTGACCCCACCACCTCCTTGGGCAGCCCATTCCAGTGAAAGATCACCCTCTCTGTGAAAAAGTTCCTTCTAATGTCCAGTCTAAATCTCCCCTGACGCAGTTTAAGACTGTGTCCTCTTGTTCTATCACTTGTAGCCAGAGAGAAGAGACTGACCCCCACCTGGCTGCAACTCCCTTTCAGGTAGTTGTAGAGAGCGATAAGGTCTCTCCTCAGCCTCCTCTTCTCCAGACTGAATATACACGTAACATAGTGGTACAAGTTCAACAATGCACTTGTTTGCTTCTGAACCATTAAATAATTCATTATATCATTCTAAATTTTTCAGCTAAGCAGCCATTAATCACTAACAAATTTTTGTTACTGTCCCTCTACTGAACAGGCAACTTTGGTTTTCAGTTAGACCTTTAGTTAGGTAGATGTGCAATGGCAGTTCTTCACTTCCTTCATAGTCTAGGAACAACCTGAAGAGGTCACTGAGCCTTGCCAGTTTCACCACCACAAAAACAACTTTGTTAGTGGTACTACAGAAGAAAGAGATGGTACAGCCCTGACAGAACTGTAGACATCTACAAAACAGACCTTTCTACTTGAATTGGTTTTCCAGAGTCCTTCACAGCCCTTGAATGAAAATAAGCACTTCTACAGTGCAATTAATCTCCTTCCAATATATAATGGAAGTGGGTCAAATGAATCACATGCTGGAAATGCCCGTTTCTCTCCCATGGGATTCAGTTGTAGGTGAGGTGAAATCTACTCTTGCTGATTAATCTGTTTGTAAAGACTCAGTGATGGAGAAGCCACAATATCTTTACAATAATATCTGAATGCTTAATTTTTATATTGCTTAACAACTTTGCCCATTTAGTTTTTCTTCCTGTAGTTAAAACCTGTTATTTCTTGCTCTGTTTGTCATAGACATGGAAAACAGACTGTTCTCTTTCTTTCTGTAGCAGGTCGTATTTTTATGTCCCTTCTGTCTCCCATAACTGTACTCCCACACTCAGTCTTCATGTCTGTGTATTAAACAAACACAGATTATGCAACTCTTCTTTACAGACAGTATTTTCTGGAACTCTGGTCATTCCCCTTGCTTTCCTGCAGATTCATGGTGGTTGATAAGCATTTGGCCATTCCAGCATTGCTGAGCTTACAAGTTATACCTTGTATTTCACAGGTTAGATTCCTATTCAAACATCCCACAATAATTAAAAGTTGTATGTCGACATCATTAGCACAGATAATCTTTAACATGAAAAGGACAGCTGAACCATCTGGTTTGTATGTTACCAGCAAAGAAGGGTGGTAGTAGAAAACCCGAAGAGAGAACAAAGCTTTCATTACATGTATTTCAACTACGGTGATTAAATTTAAATGAACATGGGCAAGAATTTCGCAGGGATTAGGGTCCACAAAACATGTAACCCGCCGAGATAGACGGCTCATGAATACACAAATAAGCCACATCCATCACTCCACCTCCTCAGCCCCAGAATGCTGGGGGGTGGGGGGCGTCCCCAGAACCTCCTCACACCCTCTGAGGGTGCAGGAGAGAGAAGGGAATCTCTTCTGACCCCTCTCTGCCCAGGGAGTCCCCACGGAATCTGTGGGCTTCTCTACGGCCATGCTGCTGCGGCAGTGACGCCCGCAGCTTGCAGAACCCCATCTGCCCCTCCACGGCTAGCAGGGCTGTGTCCACCCTAGGGTTGACATGTTTTACATTAGATATCAGGCAGATTTGCAGATTCAAACAAAGGTGCCTGCCCCAAGATGGCAGCCGATGGGAGAATTGGCGAAAACAGTGAAATGTGTTTAAACATGGGCAAAGTGTGTCAGCGCCCAGGGCCAGCGGGTCCTAGCAGGTCCTGGCAGGGGCCGGTGGGTCCCAGCCGGGACCAGCAGCTCTCATTGGGGCTGGCATGAGAGGCCATGGGACTTTGCTGTGTGTGCTCAAGGCTGGGTTAGGATTAGGGTGCTTTGAGCACATGCTGTCCTGGGCAGGAGCGTGGCTTTAAGCCCGTGCTGCAGGCTGCCCCTGCACTCCCCAGCGAGGTAGACACAGTGTGTATAAAGCATACACGCCTAAGGGATGGAGTTCAGCTGACCCCGAGCGAGTCACCCCACCCCACCCCACAGGCGTCCTGCTCCACGGGGCAGCAGAGGCGTGGTGTGCATGTGCAGATGGGAAAACACCGCAAAGAATTGAGGTGTCTTTGCGGAGAAACAACCTGCGAAGGTCTGGAGCCGTGACAGGTGATCAGTGAAGTACTGAGGGATTACGGCATTTTCATTTGAGTATCTGAGTGCACATGCATGAATTTGTCCAGTTGCCTCTTTAAAAGACAGTTTAAATCAACAGAACTGTTTCTATAATATGAACACGCAAAGTTTGCTAATCTGCATGAAATATTCCTTGACAGATGGAAGAAAGAAATTAACCTCAAGAATGACCATCTCAGTCAAAAAACACTAGTGAAAGAGAACTTGTGACAACTTGAACGCAGCCCCATTTTACTCCTTCAGTCAGCTGGAATGATGCAGAAGGGCACACAAGAGAAAAAGTATGGGTTGGGTTGAACTCTCAAAACCCCTACTGTGCATTGCTTAATGTCTGTGTTTAATATCTAAAAGTTCCTGTTCTCCCAAAGGTTAAAAGTAATCAGGATGGTGATATATAGGCTTATAAAACCAACCTACTCTTGCCAAAAATAAAGACTTTTTATTTTGATTTTTTTTTTAGTGTTCTGACATATTACTGCTTAGAAGCTCAAAATTTCATTAGTATTAAAGATCATCTTTGACCTTTCACCTTTTTATGTGGAAGAATTCGTCAGGGAGAAAAAACATTCCTCTTTGCCCTGGTCTGTTTATTATGACTCCCTCAAGAATTTCAGTCTGGGGCTATTTGCCAGAACTATGTTTAGCTCTGAGAGGAGAAAGAACCTCCTCCCACTTCAAAATGGCACCACCCAAATTTATCTCTTGGCTTTTATTAAATACTTGGGTTTTAAAACACTCTGGATTAAATTTACCCCCGTAGGGGTAAAAGCTCTGCTATGCCAGTTTATACCTATTGAGAAAAATTGACCTCCAGAGCTGCTTGCTAATGAACCTTCTTATACTCTAAGTTCCTACTGTTTTAGAAGTGCAGGTCCTGTAGAAGGTGAAATTTTTACTCATGCCATCAAATGCCAGCCTGCGAAATTCACATGCTACAAAAGGCCATAACAAGAGTGACAAGAATTTGAGAAACGGGAAAACTTTGGTTGTATTTATGTATTATGCAAGCAAAGTGAGACTTTAAGCATACTTGAATTTTACGCTTGAAGGCACAAATTGATTGCTTGTGGTGGAAGGAATAATGAAATTCCTCCGTATCATAACATCACAAAATCAACCAGGTGAATTGTAATGGAGAGGGCTACATTCCTCTGACAGCAATGGTGATTGCCAAAGGCAGCCTTCTCATTTATATTCACTTAGAAAAGCTTCAATGCAGTGTGCATTCATGCATCAGATCATCTTTGGAACAGGTTTATCTACCCCTTCTATCAGCCTCTTCATTTTGTACAATTACAGAACACATACGTATCAGAGAAAGGCAGTGCTATTTACAAAGCATTCTATAAAATGCAATCCTGCAGTGTCAGTAGGTTCCTTCCCTATCTGTTTGGGACCGTTTTCATCATTAGCCACATTTAGAGTCAGAGCTCTAAATGAAATAGCACAACTGGTGTGGACTCCACCACGTTTTTGGCAGTGGGATAATGCCAGTGGTTAACCAAAGCCAGCGTGGGCGTGGTGGTGTGCATGGCTTCCTCGTCTGTGTGGCAGTGAAAGACACTTAAGTTGGACACAATATGTAAGGACTTGCAGCAACAAAAAGGAACTAATTCCGATTATCTGTACATGGAATCCTGGGGCTAGAACAGGCAAGGGAGTGGTGACCAAACCAAAGTGCAAATCCCTGGACTATGGAGCAGAGGCAGCAAGCTGGGCTGGAGGTGGCTCAGTGCTTCCTCTCGTGTTCTCTGTGCTGTCACCATAGGACAGGAAAGAACATGCAGAACTGAGGGAGAATGACAATAGAGAGGAGAACGATGGGAGACTGGACATCACATCAGAAGGATGTGTGTAATGACAAACATGATCGGGAAGGGGAGAGAAGGGGAACTTATGGGAAGCAGGATAAGGCATTATCAAAAAAAGTAAGAAGTAGGAGAGGAACACAGTACAAGTAATATATGAGGAAGAAACTGAAATGAGAATATGAAAATCAAGAGTGTGTCAGGAAGGTTAGAACAAATGAGTAAGAATTTGCCTCAGGGGGAAAACACACAGACACAAAGGGGTATCTGTAGCCAGAGAATCAGTAGCTGAGGCCAAATGTTACTGTCATTTCCACCTGCTGACGTACACTCAAGAGAGAAGCGGCGCGGGATTTAGGCTGTGGGAGCGACTGCAGCAGCCTGGAGAAGCCCACAGGGTGGTGGGTATGGGGAGGTCGGGTTTCTTTCCCTTTAACATCCACCAGTCCCGTGAGAGAGGGGCAGCGCTGCCCGTACGGTCCCAGACAGAAGCCTCCTCCTGGCACAGCAACAGCTGCGCCCTCCCAGCACACAGCTTGCCTCACTTTAGTGGGGCAAGTTTCCCTGTTCAGGGACTGGGGGCACGGTGCTGCCATTGCGAGCCCCCTCCCCGCCCCACAGGCATCTGGGCCCCTCCACAGAGCAGAGTGACTGCGCATGTCTCAGCCAGCTAAACTCTGAATCATAATTGTGAAAAATTTGCTTCGCAAACGGGCGGGGTCATAATGGAGAGGTTGCGATGCAGCGGGGATTCACTGTATCTAGTCTTTCAGCAGGCTGTCTGACATCCTTCCTATGTCATATCTGTGTGGAACAGTCTTTGCAACGTGTTGAAAAAGCATTTACGTATCTTTTTTCGAACTTGCTCTGGTAATTTTGAGCCTGGGGATGTTAAATCCAAAGCCTAACCCAACAAATGGGTCCAAACCCAACAGAAACACTCTAAAATTCCAAAAGGCGGCCTCCTTCCATTTGTTGAGATCTTACTACAAAATATGTCATTAATCTGACTTACTTAAGAATTCTAAGTTCTAGCACTAGACAGAATTTGGCTTTTAACTTACCTGCTTTGTTGAAGGTGTCATAATAGGACAGTAATCTATAAATATCAGCTTTGGGAAACATGCAAATGGTGAAGATACCATGAAATACAGTTCAGAATCAAAACCAAGGTCAAATCTGTGGACAAACAAGTTGGAAAATGTTTGTTTCTAAACATTCTGAATCAGCTTTAGCCTTGTGTTTTACATTTCCAATATTTCAAATATTGCCCTCATTTTGAAAGCTTTTGGCTCTGAACATCAAGCCTAGTAAATTCCTATAGTTTTATAATCACTTGTCAAATAACCTTGGGCACCTTTCTTCTCTAGAAAGGTTTCCTAAGAGATATGGTATTTAAACAGGAAAGATCATTGCTACTTACAATAGTTTAGAAGCAGGATATCCAACTTCTTTCTTAGTAAAAATATGAACAAAACAAACAAAAAAAAGGAAAATATTTAGTTACCATATGCAGAAACCCCAAACAAACAGCTGTTTTTTCCTAGGCCCAATGTACTTGTCTTTGTTCATCTTCAAATATGACATATTATGACATGACTAAACTTAAGTATTACCATGGTGGACAGTGGTGGGTTTTGGTGGTCCATGAAGCCGCATGCAAAACGTTGCTCTACACATTCCAGTATCCTGTTAGGAAATCTTGGAGGAACCAGAAAAACTTGAGTTTTATTTTTAATTCTTGAATAGAATAAAATAAAATACTATAATCAAGAAAGTAATGAAAATGGAAAGCTGAAAGCCATAATAAAGTTGTAAGTCAGGCTCCTTAACAACCTTCTTTGTGCTTCAACCTATCTTTTTCATTTAGAATAAGAGGTTGCTCTGTTGTTCTTGCCAGTTCAGCATTTTTTCCTCTTCTTTGGCAGATGTACATTCAAGGAAAGCTACTCTTTGCCAATTGTATTTTCAGTGGGTACAGCAAGTCTACTGAAGACCTTCAAAAAATAGCTATGACAAAGAATGATCATCACATAGGTTACTGTCTTCCAAGTGATTTGAAGTTCAGGTATTTTACTCTCCATTAGCATTGTTTTTAAGAATTTCATTCTGAGACCTTTGGCTTCTTTGTTTAGTTTCTTAAAAATAAAACACTATGACTTAGAGCAGCAAGTACAGCAGTCTCAATATCAAAATATTTGGACCTTTTTGGTGTGTTTACAAGTTCTCCATCTTGTTTATTCCTTCCTGTCCCATTCAACAGTTCAGACTGTCCAACCCAGCTGCTGAGCTACAGAATCTTTCTGGCAAAGACGAAACAAGAAAACAGGTAAAGGTTCTGAGCTCATCCCCTTTTTCTTTGTGCATGTCTGACTAAGACTCACCTGTTTTATGGGCTGTTATTTTTACATTTTGGCACTATCCATAAAAATAGAACTGCAATTAAAGGACCAATTACTTTAGCCATGTGTCTGCTAGCAACTAGCTTCATCATTTCATTAGTATTTGCAGGGAAGCTTCAGGAATATAATGTGGAGAAATAGCAGCAGGTGCTCAAAATGCTTCACAGCTTCATACTGAGCATACAGCTCACGGAAGGGTAATTCCCAGGAGCTAAGGCATCAGCTGCAACAGTTCACTCTCCTGTAGAAGTTTTCAAAGTAGAAACAAAGACAGGCAGGAAGAGGAATTAATGGCCAATTTTGTAACTTATTTATGACATAGCTTTTGGGAACCATAAAATTATTTTCTATTCAGTGGTGGTGCAAACCAGTAATCAAACTGAAACCTCAGAGTGCCTGGCATGAATGCAAAGATCACTGTGTTCCACTACTGATTTAACCAATATATCTTGCAGGATGATCATGATGAAAATGATGTTCTATTAAACTATTATTAATAGGTGAGAAGCAGTTAACAGCAGTAACAGCAAAGAAGAAATCAGGATACAGTAAAAGATGCATTGTGTAGATTTTTGCTGAGCTGCTCCCAGCTAGCTTTGACAGGTCATGGAAAGTCTTCCTTGCTTTCATTTCTTCTAAGCTTAACAAAACAATGTTTTTCATTTATACTGAACAACAGCACATATTATAGTTGCACTCCATTTGTCTTGTCAGTTCATATGCGTACACAAGACAATCACTGGAGTGGTAGAGAAGTCAGGGATTAAAGATAGTTAATTAACAGTAGCATTTTCAAACACGTTAATTACTTGTCTACCATGATTCCTCTCCAAATCAATGGCAAGCTTTCTTAATTGGAGTCTGGACAGATTAGCTTTAGGCTGGGTGTTTTCACAAATGCTTCTGTGAGTGATTGAAAAGCCTGCACTTGCTTGTGGAATTCCCTGTGCTGGTTCTTTTCTACACTAGAATTTTCCTAAACATATATTTGCCATTATGGCATCATCCCTAAATGCAACTTTAGAAGCGAATGAACACAGTCACACAGAGGGACATTTGCCTAATCTAAACTTACATATAGCCCATGTCTAGTGTGCTCAGAGCCAATACAGTTAATCTACATGTGCGTTTCTGCTACTTGCTATCACAACACCATGACAAGAAATCCTTAAATGGATCCGGACACTCCACAGGGTTATTTCATGCACAGGCTCTGAGCACGTGAGCAGGTGCAACTGGAGGCACTGAAACTGCTTTACTGAAGGGGAGGGCGATGAAGGGTCTGAGAGAAAGCCAAGGCTCGATAACACAGCTACATATTTCCATATACCTCACCATAATTATAAAGATGGTGCTAAAGATGTGATTAATTTTACCATGAAGTCTCCAAGAGTGTATGCTTCTGGTATTTTTCCATATTGCTACACTAAGCGTAAGGAGGCCACACTGGAGCAGAGTCCTGACAGAGACCTGTGCCCCATAGAGAGGAGAGTCCACGCTGGAGCAGAACTCTACCTGGTAGGATCTGTGCCTTGGGATGGGACCCATGCTGGAGCAGCCAGTGCTGAAGGACTGCACCCCGTGGAGTGACCCACAGGCAGCAGCAACAATGTTTTGAACTGCTGCCTGTGGGCATGGACCCATGTTGGAGAGGGTCATGAAGGACCTTCTCCCATGGAATGCAGGGGAATGGCCTCCTCCTCCTTCCAGTGAAACACCAACTGCCTGGTTTTCCCCTACTTCTGATACTCCCTGCCTACTGGAGGAGGGGGGAAAGTGGTGCCTGTGGTAAGAGACAAAGGGGTGTGGGGGGGGAACAGTGCCTTAAAGATCCATGATATTGATACTTCTCACTTTAAGCTCTGATCTTGTTAGAAATAAACTCTTTATATTCCCACCTTGGAGTTTGTTTTTGCCTGTGACAGTAAGAGATTTCTTATAATCCTTTATCTTTCATAGCAAAACCCTTGAGTTTTTTTCCCTCTCTCCTGTTTGAACGCAGGGTGGGAGGGAGTGAGCATGCCACTGTTAGTGAGTCTCTGGCATCCAGCCAGGGTCAAACCACAACCTCTCCGTACATTCTTTGTGTCTTGTCCACTTGTTTATACCAGGAGTGTCCCATTCTAGGTTTCTTCTTCACTATCTTATAAGAGTATGGACTGTGCTGCAAAATGACCCTAGGGAAGCTTAATACAGTAAAACTCATTACATGTTGGGATCAGTGGGATATAATAGAAGCCTGAATGACTGGCTTTTTAGGACTGGTCTGTCTCTGTCTCAATCTGAACCATTACACTGGACCAGGTTCCTTGATACAATGTGAGAATTTCCAATATGAAGCAGGACAGTATAAGGATGAGAAGAACAGGTTTTAATGAGCGAAAGGAGAAATACAGCAATACAACTGATACAAAAAAGTACACAATATAACACAAGTGTCTAATAAATAGCAGAGACCTTAAGAAACAGGAAGAAAGTTTCAGATCGTTGAAGAAAGAGGCTTGCTCAAAAAGATACAATCTTAAGTCTTCCTAGATATATGTACATTCTTGGCAGTATAGGAAACATACAGTTCTTACATAGAAAATACAGACTGTTTGAAGTGGTAGTATCAATTCCTGAAGAATATTTGCATATGGTGCATTATGAAGTATACACACAGGCAATTTAGCATTCAAAAAATCTCCAAGTAAAGGACAACATTGCAGATCCCTTTTTGTAGACAGACTTCTCTTTCCAACAGCAGCAATTGGATCTGTTCAGTATTCAACACGAAAACAAATACACAACCATGGAAAGAGCAAAGAATAAGCAAGACCTTTGGAACAACACATTATGCATCAACTAGGCAGCAAGATTCAACAGCTAAGAATAAATACTCCTGCCTCACCAAGTTCCCCCTTGCCTTTCACAATGAAATTATTTCTCTACTTCACTTAAAGTGAAGCTTCCCTTCCCAGGGATATGAATTAGGTGAGAGTGAGTCATACCTAAGCGAGAAGAGAGGTCAGCAGCTGTTAACCTAACAACTGAATCAGGGAACGTTCAGAGGAAGAGGTGTGCATCAGCCACAGCTCCTAACAGCAGCAGAATACAGCCTTTGTTCTGATAATGAAGTCCAAGCATTACGAGGGAGCCCCAAAGGAGCCAGTCTGTACTGTTGCCCCTGTTTTGGCACTTCCAAAGCATACAACGAAAGCCTGTCTCTCAGGAGTCATACAGCTAGACAAGAAATACATCTCCTGCACAGCTCCTAAGCCTGGCTCCTAGACTAAAGATCTGCCTGCCACCAGACTCCTCAACCGACACATTATTCTCTTCCTAAAGCCCCACCTACCAAGCCACTTAGATGATGCTAAAAGGGGTTTTGCTAAAAGTTGCCACAGCACACAGGGCTCTGAAGGATGATGGGAAGCTGCAACAGTAAGCATGTGACACACAGAAAAACATTCTTTCTTCAGTCATCACTTATTTAGACAAGAGTAACCAGTGTTCATTACTAAAGTGCTTGTACTGAGGAATCAGCAAAATATACCGCAGAAACTATTGCCAGGATTGCTTAAAATTAATTTCATCTTCAGGATGAAAGCGGAATTATAAATAAACTTCTGTATAAAAGATCAAACAAAATGCTCACACAGCATTTGTGCAACCCTGTAAAAGCATTCCCTTTTCCATTCAATCATTACTAATTGAAGGATGGATAAGCCATATCCATGCCACCTAGACAACTGTCAGGGATACAGGATGAGGAGAAAAAATGAGACAATTTCATTACAGATGCTGAAGAAATAATAGTAACCAAAAAGACTTTGAAAGTGGTTAGCATCACAGTTGAGAAAACTACTTCTAAAACTGGGGAAACCCAGCTACAAATTTTTAGAAATGTTTCAAAAATAATCCTGGTGATGCACACGATCGAATATGTAAAAAATTTTAGGTCCTGATTCATTTCCATGGGAAAAAAAGACGGAGGTAAAGTGGGAAAGTACAAGAAAGAGAAACAAAAGGGTTTGGGAAAAGTATCACAAGCAGGAAACCATATCACAAATAAAGGGCAGAATCAGGAATGCTTTCCTGCTACTGCCGACCTCCAACCCAGAAGTTGAGATGTGGGAGCCTTAACACAGCCAGCCCCCGAGCTTCATACCTGCTTTAAGGACCTGCTGATCTAAATCTCCTTGAGGCTGATCTAACCAACTGAGCTTAAAGCAGCATCAGCCACTGGCAGGGTGGGTGCAGAGGAGACTCCCAGTGGAGGCAAACCACATGGGTTTTCAGTGCAGCTGAAGGAAAGAGAATGACATCACACACAACTCAAAGCAAGACATACAGAGATTGATTACATATAGCTTGATACACCACCACAGCAGCACCGAGTCTTTCTGTGGAAAAGGAACATAGGTAAAATAGAGGCTTTTTAAAAGAGTTGCTGAAGACCTCCAGTCTGGCATTTCCTGTCTCCACTTCACATGGACAAGAAATTGTGGATCCTTCCCAGTGTCTGCAAACTTCAGAGAACATTATGCAATTTCCCTCTGTAGCCCTGCCAGAAGTCTCTTGCTGCAGTTTGTTCATTTTAAACATTTCCTCTTATATTTTAGTTCTCATTTATTAACCAATTAAACAGCAGCTTATCAAGATTATTTTCTTTCCCTTCCCTGTGGTTCCTTGGCAATCTATGCTGCCTTTAGGCCATGTTTTGAGACATGACTTAGCAGGCAGGAAATGTTCACAGGTTATTCTGAGTTGGAAGGGACCCACAGGATCATCTAGTCCAACTCCCAAGCGAACGTCCATCCAGGGATCAGGCCCACAAGCCTGGAATTATGGGCACCACGCTCCATCCATCCAAGCCTCCCACCATCTAGACCATGTCACTGAGCCCCTCATCGAGTCTTCTCTTAAACACTTCCAGGGATGGTGACTCCACCACCTCCCTGAGCAGACCATTCCAATGAGACATCATTCTCTCTGTGAAAAACCTCTTCCTAACATCCAGCCTGAACCTNTGGGCACACTGCTGGCTCATATTGAGTTTTCTGTCAATCATTACTCCTAAATCCCTTTCCATTTCACCACTCTCCAGGCACTCATCTCCCAGTCGATAGCAATGCATGGGGTTGTTATGTCCAAAGTGAAGAACTCAGCACTTAGTCTTGTTAAATCTCATATTATTGGAGTCTGCCCATCTCTCCAGCCTGTCAAGGTCCCTCTGAAGGGAGGAATATGTGTTTGTTTATGTGTTTAAAACAGGGCAGATGGGCCTACACTCACAGCAGCTCAGGTGCTTGAAAAGTGAAAACAAACTAAAATAGCTTTTGTAATTCAAGGTGTAAAAACAGCATTTGTTTTAAATACCTCCACAGAGCCTGCTTGGTAGAATGCAATTCAACTCTTTTGCTAATAGATAGCAAGAATTAAGTATTGTGTGTATTCTGTGTAACTGGGTAGTTTAATGTGAGAAAAATACCATCTCTTTGCTAGACAAGCCTTGCAGTGGATACCTGGCAATACAGATGTACAACATGCGTGTGTGTATATATATATTTATAAAGCTCACACAAATCCCTCAAATGAAGTTAAACAATCTGCTAATGCTGCTCAATAAAAATTCAAAATACGTAGTTTGATTCAGAGGGGATTTAGTAGTAATTGTAGTCTGAAAATACACATGATCTTTATCAGTGGGAAAGGTTTAAGCACAACTGCTGGATCCCAGGGCTTCCCGAGCACAAGATTAGGCAGCTGTGGAGCGGAAGCACATTGGCATAGCAGCTGGAGAGAACGTTTTCACTCCCTCCTGCAGAAAGAACCTTGTTTAGGGGAAGGCAGACGCAGCCATGACTGTGCCATCCTCCTGTTGGAAAGTAAATAAGGCTCAAATAATAAGGAGCATGAGCTCAAGGATCAGTCTTGCTGAGGAGATATTACCATTGTATAATCACTAAGGAGGGAAATTCCTGCAAGTGAATGTTCTGAAAACCAGAAAGAAATACGAAGCCAGGTTGAAATGTAGGTCATAGTTCCCTGGAAGGAATGTTGGGACAAACATTGTACCTGCCCTAAGAACCCTTCTGTTTACAAGCTTACAACTGGCAGCAGCACCTTGGTGTAGATTTCCTCTAGACTGTCATTTCATAAAGTTTAGACACAGAGTTCAGAACTGAAGGGAGAAAGTAGCCAAGTTCTTCAATAGCTAGCAACAGAATGCTGGAGAAGAGCTAAACGCTGCTAAGAGAGAGAGAAGAGAGACACCATCGGAGAAAAGAACGGACCTACCAAAAACTGACCCTGCAGAGTCATCAAGTCTAGCTCAGCACCTCCATAGTCAATAACATGAGCAGGACCCTTTCCAGAAGCGGTCAAACCAGAAGTTTCCCCGGACTTGTGTCCGGGCCCAATCTTATGCTGTATGGCCACTAATGTTTAAGTCTCTATTGGAGATAACTTACCTGGTGCATTACAGAATAGTCCCTTAGGTGAGAAACCAACCAAAAAACTGTCCTCAATTGGTTTGTGTGGCCTAAGAAGAGGAAAGGTGGAAGGAAAAAGTCTGCAAGTGGGATTATATATGTCATGGATGCTGCAGCAGAGGAGGACAGAGACAATAACCCCAAAACACTTGCAAGGCATCCTGTTCCTGTATAGGTATCACTCAGCACTGTTTTGTGAGCTCTGCAAGCTTTGCAGAACTCGAGCACACAGGTGCACACAGACTGCCTGTGAACACTAATGTTAGGACAGTACAAACTTTGAGTACCACGTCATACTGAGCAGTGCAGGAACAACCAGCATGAACTTGTTTAGATTTGACCAGCTGTGGTTTTGGATGAATGATCTGGAGGACAAGTTGCAGATTTCTAGCTTTTATCCCATAATACATTTAAAGTCTACTATTATTATCTTACTGAAACACAGATATCAAAGACTATAAACAGCCCACATTTATTGTGCTTCTATTCAGATCAAATGCATGATTCTCTGATTCTCTGTCAGCAATGACTACTGAAGATAATAAGCACTGAGTTTTCTCTTTTTGCTTGTTTAAGGAATGGACCTCTTTTTAACAACAGCACAAATCTCTCTAGGAAATGTGAGATTATTTTCAGTTCTCATCCATGCAGCTGGAGAAGGTCAGGAAGTAGTCTTTAAATATTAAGATTTGAGGACAAATCAAGCCAACTAATTGCACGTATTTTAGGACCTTGTCCTAGAACTGCAGTTATTTTTAAAATGCAACTCGTGTTCTTCAGTAAGACAGAATTACTTATAAAAGTCAATATACACCAGAAGTGTGGTATGAATTCGAGTTGCTATGCATTATTATTTCTGTTTCAACTGTATGCTCCCCAGTATGGTGGCTGCCTTCTGTTTCAGTTCTCAAGTCAAGTGAGAAAGCCAGTACACAATTCTAGGTCTACTCATGCATGTTACAAACACACATAAAAACAATTTGTGTGCCCTTTTAAAATCTGAACATCTTAAGAGTAGCGTAAAGGGAGAGGACCATGGGTGTCAGAGGGACCCCAAGGGAGAAAACACTAAGTAGAAAAAACCATGCATGATAATTTCAGTTTTACTGGTAGTATCACAAACAGTCCTTAGAGACTCTGGGGAGTAAGACACAAATGGTCATGGGCAGCCCTAGGCCTCAAGAACAACAACAACAACAACAGAAGATGGGCAGAGTGAGGAAGATAACGAGTGGTATTATCCTCATTAGGATTGAGAGAACCAGCTGCAAGTTAAAGCACTCATACAATTCCAGTCCTGTTCATGTCCTAAATCACTGAGTGATTACAAAAGCCAGTCTAAAGAAGGGACTGGAATTGCACAGCCAAGAAATAGTTTAAGCTGCTATAGAACTGCATTGCCCTAAAGCACACTGTCCATAAGGCCGTTAAGATTTAAAGCTGAAAAGGTACAAAGGTTAAAATACTCTGAACACATTAAAATAGTCAAGTTTTGGTCCTATTCAACCCTTTTAAAATAAGCCACTTTGTAACAGAGAAACAAACTCTGTCCTCATCTACTAAATCACAGTCAACTGTTCAGAATCCTGTGTTCAATTCAGAAAGTATAACATGGGGTAACAGTGAATTCACCCTGTTGAGCCAAGTTGTGTTGTGATAACCCGACAATACCTTGAGAGACGGCAGTGTGAAAGGTGAGGCAGAGTATTGAGAACAGTTTCCTATCGATGCCCAAGTGCTGTATCCATCTACAAAGCAAAGTTCATGGCAGGTGGATTTCACCCCACCTATGATTCTGCCTTATTACCACAGTTATGGTACCATTACCCCTTACCTGATTACTGCACCAATTTCCAAGTCAAATAAATTAAAGTGGGGCATTCAGAATTCAAGTTGGCAAGATAAAAACGCATACAGGAGGAAATGACAAAATTAATAAAGCACACCACCAATCATTTTAAAACTTAGCCACACAGGCACTTGGCTTGATCTCTGATATCCATATATCCACTTCCATGTTTCTTGTGTGATAATATATATTTTGCAGTATGAGCTTATTAATCAGAGACCAAAAAAGCTCTGAAAAGCCAAGCTGAAATTTAAACAAGCGTTGTTTGGCATCCTAAGTTGTGTTAGACCAGGTGACAGCTGTTGGAAAATCATTTTGATTTAGCAACTTTTTGTTTTCTTAGCAAAGAAAAACACTGTCCAGCCAAATCCTGCTGACACTGAATAAATATTTCTCCTCTACTGACCAAATATTTTAATTTCTCATCCCAATAGCTAGGGTAGGAGTAAAAGATCTGAAAAGATATTTTTTCCTACATGGACTCAAATACATTTGAATGGTTCAGAGTTTTATGGGAGGTGATTATTACTCCGTACTCAGCACTGTTGAAATTATGTCTGGAGTACTGCAGAACACTTTGGCCATGTACTTCAAAAACTGGACAGATTTCTAAGAAAAGCAACCTAAAGGTGGAAAACATCCTCTGTGGCATGACTGAGGGGAGTGGGCCTGCCTAGCTTAAAAAAAAAAGAAAAAATACTTTATTGACTAATCTTCTCTTTTGTAAAGACAGTAATAAGGATGACTACATATTGGCATTGGGACTTGGAATGACCAAACATCAGGCTGGGCAAATTCTTGAAAAGGATTCCATTGGAACGTGTTATGCTGACCAGTTACCACCACCACTGGTTCAAGGTGTCCTTAAGCCACAAATGGTGGCGGACTAGCCTGAGGAAATACGAGTATACAGTCTCTCTTTTCTCATCCTCTTCCCTCACCATCTGCTATCAGCTCCTGCCATAGACAAGATCCCAGAGTAGCCTGGTCCTTTACACAGACTTAGGGCCACTCTCACACTCTTCCTGCTTTATTAGATGAGACAGTATGAAACCCTGTTAATGATAAGGAGTCATTAGCCCTGGAAACAAACCACATGCAGAGCAACAGCAGCCCTTCAATAAAGACTTTCAAGAACAAGGGCAGTTTAGTATACCTGACCTCCTGTTTCTGCTAAAAAAAAAAAAAGGAAAAAAGAAAAAAGGGATAGACTACAAGATTACAAAATTCAGTATGGGCAAACAACTCCACTCAGTCCACTGTTTAACTGGATTTTTATTACCAAATAAATGAGACAGTTGCAAATTTTGCACTTCTGGTACACATAAAACTTCCAATACTGTGTCAGTCAGAGATGTGCTCACAACAAAGTCTGAAACTTCAGTAAAACTGTCTACTCTACCAGATTCCACCTTGCATTTAGAAAACTAAGTGCAAGATTCAGTGATATCCAGCAATCTTCTGTTGGGAGTAAAACTGTGTCACTGCCACGACCGAAAGACATGTAGAATCACATTTGTGAATCTCACCTACAGCTGACACAGGCACATTTAACTCCCTTTGAAAGATCTCCATTATCTGCCACTCTCTATATTTGCAGCCATGACAAACTGTTAAATTTGTGGCATGATGACATACACTTAACAAAGGGGACAGGTTATCATCTTACCGAATAACTTTGCCCCCACTGAAGCCTTTCTCTGTATCTTTAGATATAAAGGGAAGTGATATAAAAGTAGTTTTAGACTGCAATCCAATCTCAGAAACAAATATTCCCTTTGGAGTGCCTTCCAGTAGGACAGAAGAAGAAATTATTTAACTCTATATAATTAATTGCTCCTTTACAACTTTGCAGAACTGCTAACTGGAAATGGAAAAACGAAAACACATTTATTGTTACCTCTGCCCTTCACAAAGAATTTTGGCTGCTGATATGCTTTGGCATAACCCATTATTTAGTACAGATTTCCCAATTAGCATGTTTCAAAAAGTTACAAAGCTCTAAGAAGTAAATGTTCTGTTTTCACAAAAATCCCTATCTTGGGTAACAAGCCAAAGGACACAGAACGGCACTCAGACCTCGACATGCTCAATATATTAACACAACTCTTTAGGGCCAATGAACACTTCATGTGTGTTCATATACATTTTTTTAAACGCAGCAACGAACTATGATTGCCAAGAAATTTGTTGGGTTCTTGAAGGAACATACAGCATGTACACACAGTCCTTTCAAACAACATAATTATGAAGAAATCTGGATTATAACAGAGTGCATAACACACATAGATGGAACTTGGTTATCAAATCAAGAGAAGTCCTGCTTTGAGTGCTGTACACTGTTAGCCATATTTTTCTGCAGGGAGAATATTAAATAAAGCAAAGTAAATGACCTGATAGCTGTTACATACAGATGTGATGAGAGGCAGAGAAAGCAAGTGAACCCAAGTGTTTGTATGTGCAGCTTCTTAAGTAAGATCATGGAAATCAGTTAAATTGCTTGAAGAAAATCCGTTTGTTCAAAGTAGAATCAGAACTTCCTCCAAAAAGTCATTGTTTGATCATACCCATGTTTAATGTCAAGGCTGTAATGTCCCACTCCACCACTTTTGCCAACAATGTAAATGTGGGCAATCCTGAGTCTCACACCAGCAACACAGTCCGTGCTGATACAGCTGTTTGGAGAGAACTATTGCAAACAGCATGACTGCAAGAAAAACACTGAGAAGTATTTCAGTACTTTAAAGTAACCCCTAAAAAGGGTGGATTTTTGACCCAAGTGGACTCATGATCTGGCTTATAAAATGGCCACGAAATCCTGCATCGACACAGCACACAGATGAAAATGAACAATTTGTAACGGATGGGGTATTTTAGTTCCGTTTCATCACTAAGACAAGCATATAACAAAACGAGACTCCAAATGGGTCATCAAAGTGGAGTCTCCAGGATTTTTGCTAAGGACTACACCAAAGGAATAAAAAGACAGCAACTTTTATAAATGTGAGATCTGAAACCAATTTTAGTAGCAATGCAAAGCACTCAGGCTACTACTGATTTCATCTGAAACTGTGAGCATAGTCATAATTCATATTCTGAATCTGATATTCTTTCCAGGTTGGTATCATAGCCATACAAATTGTAAACTATAATTTAAAACCCACTGGAAAAGGGAGTATCCTTCAGGAGTATCCTGTCTGAGATACATAACATCAGATCATGAGATGATGGGGGATAAGTTCATAGAAAAATATTAATGGAATATACATTTAGGCAGTCAGAACAATTAGCTAGGAACAAAAAAATATCTGGGCACTTTGTGAACTCAAGGATCTCAAGTCAAGGATGAGGAAGACTTCTTTTCCAGACGCATGGACAATTATCCAAATTTATCCAAAGCAGCTGTTCTAGACTTGGTAAAAACAATTGCTTACCGCAGAGAAAATAAAAGTGTTTCATCATTTCAGCCTAATCTTTACAGATTACAGAAGAACACACGTTACCACTAAGAGGAGGCTTAGCTTCTGAATACACTCTGAGAAGCATGTTTTTTTCTTTTACAACTTCCTCAAGACATCAACCATTCAGCTCCCAGTCACTAACACAAAATTAAGGGCACAGAACACAGTGTTACTGGTCAACGAAAAATGGCAAAACATTCTCGTCCCAAAACTTGTGTGAGGGAGAAGATAGGCATTACAAAGAACACTGTAAGTCATATACTCCCTTCTCTATCAAGTGGTATTTACCTCTTCACCTCATCTTTTGTGAAAAAGTCCACATATTTCACAGTGTTCATACAAAATCACTAACAGAAGAGAGAGAGGTTGAAAGAAAGCACTTGTTTGCTGATATATTGTCAAGACTTCCACCCTAATCTGGTGACTTTCATTAGCTTCCCTACTTTCCTCAACAGCAACCTAGGAAAGATATTGCTCTGCACCAGCTGCATCTAAAAAACCCTTTGTCCTGCAAAACTCAATACTCTAAGTAACTGATGCAGTGTTTTGTCTGGAAATGTATCCAGGTCCAAGTGGGGTATTCCCCACAAAGAAGTGAGACTATCATCAGAGACATGGGACCTTTGTTTCATTTTGTGTCAGTCAGAGGGCAAAAGGAAGAGAAAGCAATGAAATCATTAATCAGCTCCTCTGCGAGATTTCCTGCTCCTTGGAACACCACCAGAGAGAAAAAAATCAACCCACATAACCTCATAGCAAACATCCAGACTTCAGCATCAGTTAACTAAGTTACAAGATACACCTTAGAAAATACACAATTGTTGTCCTCTCATGGATTCTTATCACACAGGTTATAGCTGTGATCAAGGAAAAGTGAAAGAACATTAGAGAAAAGTTAAGTACACTGTTTAAACCAAACACTACATGTTGTTAGGCTCTCAGATAATTTTCCTTTAAGAAAATTACTTTAGGATATAAACAAAAAAGTACAATTAATCGTTATATCAAATCAAACAATTATATTAAGGTTCAATTTACAAAAGGTTAACAAACAATTAATAGCTGGTTTACTTCTCATCCACTGTCAATCCAACAGACAGCTTCTGGCTGCCTATAGCACTTTCTATTGGTGTGCTTACAACCTTCCCTAACACATACTTACAACACATTTTTCTCATAAGAATTACAACTTCTACAAATTGTTTATTAACCCTTCATAAAATTCTAAATAAACCTTAATATGAAGTGTGACTAACTCGATACTACATTTCAGCCCTATACCCCAGGACACATCAAATACTAGCTCTTTCAAGTTTTTATTTAAAATTCTACATTTCAGTTGGGCGCCACATCACTAGCTGCAGAACCACAAATGCCTACGGTGGCTTAGCCAACACGCTGCAGACACAGGAAGTGAAACAAAAGTGGTGGGGGAAGACCACAGGGAACAGTTTAGGTTCTTCCAAAAGAAATCTCCTGGCCTTTTTGTTGGAACAAACATTGATACCATAACAAAGGAATCAGAGAGCAAAAAAAAAGGAGTCTGCTGTCAACAAAGCCATTGTTTTTCCTTCTTTTAAGAAATAAAAAAACACAATACGTTATAATATAAATAAATAAAACAGGAAATATAAAGGTAAATTCCAACCTTCATCACTAGGATCTTAAAAAGCGAACAGCCATCTGTTTCTTGGATGAATCCTAAACTTCTCTTACCTGCAAATTTTCATTTTACGTTGTACTTAGAAGTCCTACTCAGTGTATCAGACTTAGGGAACAAGATGCATTAGTTAGGTCTCCTGTTTTTTCCCTTCAGTACTTTCAGCTTCAAACCCCCACCTTAGTTTTTCCATCAAATTGCCTGCTGTTGTTTTAACAAAGTTTAGCTCAGACTTATGCTTTTCCTTCACTTTCAGAGCCTCTATCGTCATTCTCACAGTCCTCCACAAGGTCTTCATGCTCTTGTGTCTCCTCTTGCTCCTCCTCCCCCTCATCTCCAAAAGTCTCTTCCTGCATTGTAGTAAAAGTGAAAGACCTGGCAGCAACTTCTGCAGCCAGACCAGATGTGAAGTTTAAATCTGTTGATATGTGGAGCTGGGCCAGCCTATGCTTGATTTTTGAATGTAATGCCTCCTCAGACGGGGGCTGGGAAACCTCTGCTCCATCCATATTGCTCGTCTGGGGTTCTTCAGTTTCTTCACAATTATAACACATTCTTTCTTCAGCCCCTGTAGAAACACTCTCATCTGCAGTACTGTCCCTGTTTTGCTCCATCTCAGGACCTTCATACAAATATTCTGTCCTGCTTTTATCAGCAGCATTCATGTGTGGATTAGAGTCTTTTTCTTCAGACTTATCACAACTTTGGCTGCAGTCCTGCTTTTCTGTATCAGAATTCACATGTGATTCCAAATTATTTAGTAGCTTCAGTGGTTCTACAGGAGACAAGGGTTTCACTGCAGCTTAAAAAGGGGGAAAAAATGAAACGATAACTAAAAGCAAGCTGCTATATATAAATAATTTATTTCTGTCTGAAAAGATGTAAGATTATAAGGGTTAAAATGCTTTTTAAAAACTCCAAAACAACAGAAACAAAACCCACAACAAAACTTAAAATAAAAGTGTTTTCTAATCACAAAGCTGAAGTGACATGTGATAGCTACTTGTTGTAGCTATTCCCTAAAATCTGTGATGTGCCAAGACAGCATGAACTTGATGGGTGTTTAAAGCTGATATCGAACACGGATGATGCATTCAGTGTTAAAGCAAAACCCAAGTATAACTACTGCACTGCATACAGATTGGAACTGTCCTTGTTTTAAACAACAGTTTACCTAATCCACTAAAGACAGCTGGTAGATCAAAAAGTCCTTACAGGCAATACCTGATCTCATACACACAACATACAAATACAACACGTATTCATACAGTCGGGGAAGGTGTCCTCACAAACAAAGTGTGGGTTAATTTAGCCTCTCTTGAAGTTAGTAGCAGCAGCGAGTCCCATTGCCAGCAACGGGATGCTTGCCAAGAAGTCTCCTCCCAGTGTTAAGGATTAGTATAACTCGGTACAATCACTTCTTGAAGAACAGACGTCTTTCGTTTTAAGAAAACGATATAATGTCCATTTCCAAGTAACATGATTCCCTAAACTGCAGTAGCTCCATTATAGCAGCAGCACGAACATAAATGAGAGCGGCAACAGCAGATTCCCAAGATGCATTTCCCTTTCTAATTCCATTCTGACTTTACCCCTGTAAGCAGAGATGAAAATAACTCTGGGAAATACACAAACTTCTCATCGGAAACAAAATTGACAGTATTAGGATTTTTCAACGGCATCCTATTTCAGTAATATTTACTTTAGCTAGCTGAAGGCAGGCACAACATTATGGCTGTCACACTGATAATTATGGTCATTAGCCCACTGAAAGACTGTGGTTTTGAATTTATATTTTACTGTTTGTTTGAAAGCCTTATATCCCTAAGGAGCTCTGCACCAGATTCATGTCAGCTATTAACAAGGTAGTTCTTTCCCCATCTTGTAAAAAACATGCTGCTACTTACTTCTGCTCATTTGTTTGAAGAGGCAGGAATATGGACAGTAATCTTATCATTTGGGAGCAAACTTGTTGCCTACTTGCTCCAAACAATACTTTGAAAGACAAAATTTCTCAAAAAAAAAAATAGATACTAGAGATTGGTAGCTGGCCAATTTGCAAAGCTGACTAGTTAATAACCAAGGGGGAACTCATCAACTCTGAGTGTGGCTTTCCAAAGCTGAGAAATAGCTGTGTAAGAACTGCTGTACGGATGAGGTGGGAGAAAGGGAGACAGCTGGATACAACACAATCACTTTCAGAATGAACTTTCTGGAGGGCATACAGGTTAGAAGTGATTTTGCACCAGAAGAAAACTGTTTTACGGCATTTGACAAATGAAAACAAAGTCACTGACAACTTACCAAACCGTTTCAAAAGCACTTTCATTTTACTGCCTCAACAGAATACCAAAGGACCAAAAATATAAGCTTACCCTACACTCCCAAATTACCTACTGCCCAGACTGTAAGGAGTATTACAATAGTGCTGGGCACTGGAAAACTTGCTTTAGTCTAGTGCTCGGCCAAGATGATGTCTCCCTTCTGGAATCCAACCTATCATCTCCAGTTGACTTCATGCTGTTTTCTTTAGATATATCAGCTTGCTTGGAGCTGACCCTTTTTATGTGGGAACCCTCACCAATCTCTCCTTTAACAAAGCAAAACCCTTGAGGTCTTGGTAAGGACAAATAAGAATGGTTAACTGAGTGCATGGCTAACAGATTAAAACCTTAGATTGTTTCAGCACCTTTTTCCACAATGAGTTAGGATTTCTGGAATATGACTGTCCTCATAAGTAAGATTCAAGAGGGCTATGGAAAAGTGATATCATGGCCATCGACAAGAATATGAACCTTTCAAGTTAAAGCAAGCGAGAAATGTGAAAAGCAAACATCACAAAAATGTCTCTTTAAGGAGTGACTCCTGCACAGATAACTTAAGGTCTCCAGCAGTAATATACCAGGGTCCATGATGCCCTACTCTACTGCCTTGCATTTATTTTGAAGAAATAACGAAGAAGTTCCTTAAAAAACAGCAGAGGATGTTATGTCTGTTGTCCATATGTTATGGTTTAGGGGTTTTTCTGCTGCTCTGGTAGCGAGGGGGTTAACAGCTCAGCTCTTGCCTGAGATCTCTCCGTGCTGCCAGGGCCTTCAAGGTTATAGAATAAAGATAAAGGCGTCTCTGCCGAATAACATACTTGGGAGAGAAGAAAAAAAAGTTCAGTAGTAAGATGTAGCGTGCCAGCTCAGAACCTGCGTCGGGAGGCTGAGAGATTTGAAGGCCCCCAGGCCCACGAGAGAAGGGGTAGAGATGTTCTTCCAGGCATCCCGCTGCTGCTTGTGAATTGGACTGACCATGGTGAAAACCTATGGACCAAAGAGAGAGAACCAGGACCGCAGAATCCGTCTAAGCATTAAGACTGAAGATGGAGAGGTAAAAACTGGACAACACTGCTGATGTGTTGGAGCCCAGAGACAGAAACTTGGAGCTAGCTGAGAGCTCCGCAGAAATCCCTGGACAGACTTTTTTTGTGCATTGTTATAGTATTTGTGTACTTTGGGATGGGCTCATTATGAAGCAGAAAAGCCAGTACTTAAAAGCTGCAATCCTGGCTGTGACTTCTGGACAACAGAGAATTTTTCAGAAGAACTGTCGTCCTCAGGTCGAGATCTCACTTGGGAGGGGTCATGAAAGACCTTTCCCTCTTGTGAGAGAGAGAGAACTTTATGGAAGGGCAGAGAGATGGTTCCTACCCTGGATCTGTTCAGAAATGCCAACCTGCCTGGTTTACCCCTACCCTATGTTCCCCCTTTTTCTCCTGGTGGAAAAGGGAATATTACATCTATTGTAAGAGAAGGAGGGGTGGGGGGAGAAAGGTTGCCTTCTAAATGATGCTTCCCTTGCAGTTCTGAGCTTGTTAGTTAGAAAATAAACCCTTTATGTTCTTTATTTATAGTTTTGCCTTGCTTCTTTTGCCTGTGACCAGTTTTATTTTATTTTCCAGTTTGTTTTTTTTTTAGTTTTCTCCTTCATGAGAAGTTGGGGTGGGTCTCTGGCATCCAGCCAGGGTCAAACCACGACACCATATAAATCTGTCAGATTAGACGCACAGTGTCTGAGCCAAAAGGAGACAATATTAATTACTTTCATGAACTGCCCTTGGGTTTTCCAGTTTTGTACAGGATGGAAGTAATCAATGATTAGTCCTATACAGCTGGAGAAAACCAAATGTCTTCCCTCTCCACCATGTAATCTGTAATCCTAAAACAATGTAGTATCGATACACAGAAAGGAAAAGGAACAAATCCACAAAGGCTTTCCAGTGAACAGTTGCTGCAGACACGAGAGTCAGCTGGCTCTTTCCAGCCACGGCACAGATGGTCTCAGGATATGCTCATAAGGACAGGTATCAGCCACTAACTTAGGTAAGGAAATATCTTAGGTCAGTTTTCCTCACAAGAACTCTTGCAGGAGTCATAAGGTTTGTCAAGACTTGAACTGGAAGTAGAATTCTTTCCTTCTTCCCTCAACAGTGAGGAAAGGAAGATTTGAAGCCATTCATGTGAAGAGTGTGGTGTGATATTTAACACTAGAGGGATAATACAGAAATTCTACTCCTGAGCAGACTCTGGTGCAATCTGATGTCTTAGAGATTTTTAACTCAATTAGAAGGACAATCAGTACCAATGGCCAAGTGATCTCTTTTACCATAGTTGCAGCTTAATGGACATAAAGAACAAAGTTGTGAAGAACAGGTATTTTTTGATGTTTTGATGTTAAAAGAGAGTCTCATAAATAGGGACTGTCCGTTACTGTGTGTTTCCACTAAACCACTGAAAGATGCAATATATGGGTTTTTTTTCTAGTAGACACTGGCAGAGGTGGAATCTTTAAATAGGTTGCCAGACTTGAGAGTTGTTTTTCAGAACACAGAATATGAAACTTTTCAGAGGGCTTTTCCTAACTGTCTTTAAGAGGAAGAAATAAAAATGAGAAAAAAGACAAACTACTGCTATTTTTAAAGATAATAAATCAAACAGCTCAAGCAGTGAAAGGAATCAAGTTGTATCCAGTCTTATTGCTGTAGCAGACAAATTGTCTTGTAGAGGCAAGAGAAATTTCCATATTCCTGTTTTCAAGTGCAAATGGCCAGAGCTAACCAGCATCCTCAGAGTTACTAAAGGCTAGTTTGGAAGAACTCTTCGTAGATGGTTTGTGGAAGGTTTTTTGGTAAATATATTCTGTATGCTCACTCTCTCATGAAAACAAAAGACAGTTTTACTCATTTATGACCCTTTAATATTTCAAAGTTTAGCTCTTTAACCTATATACTTCTGTAAGTTTGGGATCATTTCTGCTGGTTTCTTTAAATTCTGAAAAGTAATTTATTTATGCATGCTGATTAAAATCCGTATTTACTGGAAAGCCATAAAAGAAAGTCAATTCAGTTTTAGCCTGAATAGTTCTCTTTATGCTGTCCTCATATTTTTGTGTGTTTAATATTTTAACTTCATGTTTTGTTTAAAGCCAAATTCCTGTTTCTGAGTTCTTTTCAATATATAGTAAAGTGACTGCTAAAACTAATATGAAGAGATGGAATAGCAAACTGAGACCACACAGCTCTGTCAAAGACTATAAACTACTACAGCTACGCACTGTCTGAATTCCAGCATAGTCAGAAGTTGAGGGCAAACAGACACCTACACTTTCTAAGAAAGGAATTAATTTCAAAAAGCATTGCTTACCATGTTCACTGAATAGCAGCTGTTTCCATTTCTGTCTTTCTATTTCTGAAGCTTTAAATCCAAGTACAGATTTCAATTCTTGCAACACCCTCTTAGACTCCTGTCTCTCTCGTTCTTGTCTCTCTCTTTCTTCTTGGGAAAAGCAGTAAAAATCTTCCCTTTTGTATTCATTATCTGTATCTGAATAATCAACATATGCTTCCAATTCCTAAAAAAAAGAAAGAAAGCAACCCTTGATCTTCACTGCTGGCGGGGAGTAAATCCTGCCATCTCATACACAATCAAGTGATCTCAACACAAGCCAACCACAGTAATAGGATGGAGCCCTGTTTGAGCAGAGCCAGTGCATCTGACACTGCTCTTGGTTACATCTGCATAATTTTGGAGCATGTCCACTCATTGAAAGTTAATGAGATTTACCTTCACACACAAGTATGATCAAGTGATATACCGTGAAATGGGAGTCCATTTCCTCATAATTACAGGTGCAAATAAGCAATGCCAATGCATGGTTTTTTTGTTTGTTTTTCTTTTTAATTTACACCATAAGCAATTTCTGGTAGTCAGGCATCTTGCTAATTTAACTCATGTAAATCCCTATTAAGAGGATATAGCCAATAGCAAACTCCTTCTCCAATTTTAAATATATTGGCTTACAAGCACAAGAAACCTAGAGGACCGTGTATGTTTTAACAGACAGCAAATAAAGCAATTGGTTCCAGCTCTCTGACACGGAAAAAAACCTGGAGAATACATACAGGGGAGAAGGTAAGGGAGGAAGAGAGCAGAGCATGGGTGTTCAGTGTGCTTTTCAAATGCATCTGCCAGTAAGTTGTGGGATGGAAAAAGGCCTGCCTCTCTTCAAGAGCACACAACCATCACCCATGAGTTCCTCAAAACAACACAAAACTGTTCAGTGTCACATTCTGTTTTAGGTATCCAAAAATGCAGAGACTATGCAAAGTGAAGGCAGGATGGTTTGTGCTGGAGCTTGGCACTTTTGCAGCTGTGTCAATTTATCCAGCAATACACAAGTAGGATTATTTCATATTACTGCCTTTTAGTAATTCTCACTTTTTTTTTCTCCATTGCTCTGACCTGTGTGGCTGCTCTCCTCTTGTTACTCATTTCCAAATATATATATGAGAAGATAATACTAGTGCTCTTTTTTCCAGGATGGAGAATATCTCCCCATGGAACAGCAAAAGGAACATACATTTTTTAATATAAGTCCAGTTTTGAAATGGCACTGGCTGCCTCCTTGATCTTTCTCAGGAGGAGTTCACTGCACAGGCAACTGAAAAACAAAATAGATACAGCAAAATCTCCCCAATTACTATTTTAAATTATCCTTTTTTTTTTTTTTTACCTGCTCTTCAGGAATTGGATCTTTGTTTTCTATGTATACAGCAGGCCGTGTTAAAGGTACTGTAGTACGCTGTAGGTTGTCAAAGGAAACTTCAATTTTGCCTTTAGGGGAAAGAAGAAAAGGGATTTTATAAAAAAAATATGAATGATGGTTTTGACTCACTCGGGCAGGGTCCAGGTATTTGCATAGGCAGGACAGGAACACATTAAAAAACCGGTGAGAAGGCTGGTTAGATTACACTCAAACACACTGTTAGAGACCCCTTGAATAACTTATTTGGCCTGATACAAACTGGGTCCATACTTCAACCAACAAATCTCAGAATTTTTATACACTTTGAAAACTTGCAGATGGCAAGAAAAATTGGTAGAACCAGAAAAGAGATTTTGTTTCCAAGTTTAAAAAAGAGAAGTAAAACAATAAAATTATAGGTAAAAGAGCTTCTAATAATTGGAAAATATTGGAAGAAATAATTAAGCAAGATTCACAGGAGGTTATCTGGGTAGCAGGAAAACAAGTGACAGCAAGTGTAGGTTTGTTGAAAACAACATTTCATTTTCCAATGCAGTAACAGGTGTTACGAATAGAAAGAAGCCAAAGATATTCTGTATTTTGTTTTCAGTAGGGCTTTGACATCGTGTCTTGGTGTTCATATAAGCAAAATGCATAGGCCAGGAAAAGTTGGTATTAGGTGCATAAAACAGTCTCTTGGACCATCACAGTGACCATTTTCAGACCAGAATACATTGAGTGAAGATTTGTCTCAAGCCCAAGACTCTTTTAATATTTCTAACAGGTGGAAGAAAAGTGTTGCATCTCATTAAATCTTCTGATATGGGGATAAACTGCAAGGATACTGAAGGGCACAATTAGAATAAAAAACATTACTGGAAAATCAGAGATACTGCCCAGGTAGAACTGGATTTCAGATATAGTAGTTTGGTGACAGTGACTGCAAATTTTTGTGCTTTGGAATAACCAATTGCACAAATATATGACAACTGACTGGGGAGCACTGCTGAGAAAGAGGTGAGGAGCCTCACAGTCAACTATTTCCTGCTGCAAGCAAAAAGCCAAACTACACACTAGTACATATAAGCAACAGCATTGACTGTTAGACACATGAAAGAATATTTCTGCCCTGCTACTGATCAGTCTGCACATGGAACATAGTGACTAGTCTGGGGTTCCTTCACTCGATACAGTGGGCAAACTAGGAAGAGTACAGAGGAAAACAGTGGAAATGACCAGAGGATCAAACACAGTATAGCTGAAGCACAGAGTCATGTAGGGAAGATATAAAGAAACATATTGACCATCTTCAAGACTGTAGGAGCTCTAAAGAGGAAATAGATTTCCCTTGTGGGTGGGTCAGAAGTATTGCTTTTAAATTGCAGCAAGAGATAATAATCCACTTCAGTACAGTGGTGAGCATCCCTGCCTCTCATGTGGGAGACAAGGGTTCAAGTCCCGCCAGGGAGGCAGTTTTGCTGTTTAAGAGTTGGACTCAGTGAACCTTGTGAGTCCCTTCCAACTCAGAATATTCTGTGAATAGTTTTATTCAGTAACAACGCTACTGGTAATGGAGTCAAGTGCTGGAATAGATGCCTGGAAATACTGTAAAATGTCTCTAAAGACAGGTTTTCAGGAGCAGGTAAACATTTACCCATAAATGCTAATTGACACTTGAGAAAGAAAATGGGCTGAGCTACTCCTACTTCCAATTTCTAATCTATATATTTAACACTTAGAGATGGTGTTCCGAAAGTAGGCAGTCCACACTGGTACAGTGATCCTCCGCATAGTCGCGATCCGTAATTTGCCGGATCCCATACTCACTGTTGATTTTCCAGCGAGTTGTGGGACCTGGCACGTGCACAGAACCTACCGCGACCTCAGTCTGCTGGGCCCCTGGCGGCAAGCACAGTCGGCCTCGGCGCTCACCCCCACCTCACCCCGCGGCTGGGACTGGCGCTTCCTCGCCTCCCCGCCGGTTCCGGCCCTGGCGCTCACTCGCTGCGCTGGTGCTGGTCTTGGCGCTCGCCCCCCCGCCCCGGCGCTCGCCTGCCTTGGTGGAACACAGCCAGACATCTGAAACAAGCCCCGCTCTCAGGACCGTCCTCCAGACCTTATTAGGGGAGGGGGCATGGCTATGGGTGTGGCGTACTCGACTACGTAGCGGGGTCGCTATCTTCACAAATTCCAAGATTCGCGTGAAGAGGGCCAGGCCCAACAGCCCACGAGTAATGGGGGAATCACTGTACCAAGTTCAGTGGTGCTCAGTTACTTTCCTTGTTTGGAAAAGTAGGTATGTAATTCTCTAGTTGCCTGAGATGAGCTAAAAATCTGACATTCCAGAAGTATCTACATGCAAGGTTTAAAAGAAAGGTGAAGCATGTAGTGAAATTTGAAGTGGAAAACCGACAAGATATTTGTTTACAATTATCAAGCTCCTTTGTCTATTGTGTAACTCTGCCTTGTAATAAAAACATTTAAGTAATACTAATAATGATAACAACAATAGAAATATGGTCCTGAAGATATGAAGACAAATTTGGAAGAGTACATGGAAGTTACCAATTAAAAGCCTGCGTTCCCAAATCAGATGTACACCAGCTGCTATAACACATGTACCTATTGCTCTGTTTGCCACCTGTATGGGATAATGCCATTGCTAAGGACATGCTTCAAGATCATGAATTCACAGTGTTTAAATAAAACTGCTGCTGCTTCAGTTACTTCCCAGTGGATCAAAAGACTGCAAGATCCAGGAGATTGCAGCAGAGCACTATGGCCTTGCTGTCAGTATAAATAGCTAAACAAGTTGTGTACATTTGCAAAGATAGAGACAGTTTAAAAGGAAAAAAGGGTGGAATTTATACAGTTCAAGAGATATTGATTCAAAGATCATTAAAACAACACTGTAAGTACTCATAAGGGGTATTCTATTCTGCAAATTAGCAGCAGATTACCATACATTCAAATTGTCACGGCTTTAAGTGGTAAATTAGTTTTACCAGTGATGGAAAAGGTGAAAGAATAAAGAGAAGCTGAAAATCTAGAATTAACTCTAGAAAATGAGCAAATATCTACATGTAGATCACTGATAGACAAGTCTGCACAAGATAAAGTTGAGGTAAATTGGCCTCAAGGTGGTAAAGCCCCATTTGCTGCCAGGCTCTGTTCTGTACCTGACAGGATCCATGACTAACAGCACCAGCTACACCAAGTCCAGTAAAGAAAGAAGCCAAATTGCATACACTGAAGGAACCATTTGTTCTAACATACACCACTATCACCACCAGTGGCAGGCAGACAGGAGTGTATGAATGTTCCTTACCTTTACAAAGCTTTGGTTTGACACAATGTTTGACACACGTGTAAGAAACCAGTTTTGACACACAATGATTTAGGGCCAGAAGCATGTATGACTTGCTGAAGGAGACTCATCTCTTTCTACAGATGCTCTACTGGTTGAGCTAGTTAGTTGAACAAGACATCTATTGCAGCAAAGTTCTGGGCACCCACTTAGACACAAGGTTCTACTCCCATGAGGTTCTTGCAACAGCTCTTGTCAAAAGGTTCATTTGGTCTTGGTTAATAATACATAAATATAAAAGGTGCCTTAGCTTCTCTATTATTTCAGTGGAAAGGTATCTTCTTCCAAGGAGCTTTCAGAAAGCATTGGGAAAAAATGAGATACTTAATTTAATTAAGTAAATTGCGTACTCATGACTGACAGACCAGCTGTTAAGACTCATAGAAGACAGCAGAAGAACTAGACTTCATTTCATGCACAGCTTGAAAAGGTCAACACACAGAAGTTGGATTGCTTAAGAAATATGACAGAAAAGTCAAATGTAGTCAGATAAAAATAGTTTTAAATGACCAACATAATTTAAAGTTGCTCCTGTGGAGCAGTTTAGTAAACTTGTTGCAAAACAGAAATTCAACCCCAGCACATTTCCAGGAAAGTCAGTGGGCAAAAGTGAAGGGTTATTTTACTTTTTATTTCCCACACAATCTCTTCCTTCTAGATCACACACTGTTATTTTTGTACTGAACTTTAAAAGGAAGCAAGTTAAAATAAAAATGCTTGCTATGAAATTTATACACAAAGTAAAAACAAAACTAAAATTACTAAAAATGGTGTGCAGAAAGAACTTTCAAGGAAAGGGAAAAAAGATTGGGGAACTGCAGGTTGTGGAGGACAACAACAAAACACAACAGGTTAGCACATGCAAGTGTACCAGGACACATCTAATAACCTCATGGGCTGTTTCAGGTAGTGCTGAGGGAGAAGCTGTAAGACTAAACTGTCTGGCAAAGTACACATGAATTTGGTTATACCGTGTCTGGACCTGCACAGAGCCTGCATGAGGCCTCCCAGTGCTCCCAGTTCTGATGCATGAACAAGGTTGGCTTGCATGCCTGTAGGCCCACAGCAATGTTTATCCATCTCCTAGACATTCCACCTATACATTATTAAGAGCATAGCACAGTATGGATTTGGATTACTGTAGGCGACTTGCTGATACTTCAGGACCCCCCAGTTTTTCTAACATGGGCTCCATTACCAGCATTTTTCAAATGGTGCTCTGTGCCTTTCTAGGACAGCAAGAAAGCTCCAGGAAAAAAGATTAGAAATTCTATGTTCAATTCTATGTTCAATTGCATGTATTATAAATGAAGACCTCAGGGTGATTCACCCACCAAAGGCAAAAAGACACGACTGGTCTATACCTGAAAATGTAACCATCTGAATCCACAGGTCTAACAGACTGAGTTAACACATTTGCATTTTTTGCTGAAACAAAAGCTTCAAGGTCATCACAGTGAAAAAGCATGACATAAATACAGTTTTTCGAAGTTTATGGTTCTAAGACCTTCTTCAGCTAAAGTATTATTTACCTTTTTGACTTGGGTTTCTTCCACTTATTTTTTCCACCTGAGAAATGGCTTCTTCCCAGCAGCTGTTGCTTGCCTGGATGTGAGGCTGAATAAACTTTATTTTTTGTTCTAGAACCTGATGGGCTTCTGTTGTCAACTCAGGCGCTTCCTTAGTGCTAACAAGTTTTTCAAGTTCATCCTCAAGAATTATTACCCTAAGTGATGAGGAGATGAACAGCAATAAGTAATACTAAATAATTGACTTCACCAGTCCTTTAATTATTTAATTTAATATACTATTATGTATTTTCTTCAAGTTTTAAGAATTTAACTTAGTCAGTTCCTCAAAGATGCCCCAAAATTTTAAAAATCATTTTCTCCAATAAATACATCTGTATCTCCAGATACACTGCTCACCTGCACTCAATATAGTAATTCTTATGTGTAAGATTAAAGGAGTAGGACAGTCTCAACTGTTTCACCCAGGCAGTAAGAAATCTTAAAAAATATTTACTAGGTAGTTATTATGAGCTGAACATTCTTATACAGCATTTGGTATGTTGCAAAATCCATAGGAGGTAAGTATGTTCTCAGATTTTTTTCAAGGGAGTGACAAAAACAAAACAAGATCTCAGTGCGCTGCTTATCTTCAAATTTTCATCAGATACTTAAAGAATCACCAGGAAGAAATATCAGGTTCTATAATGAGCCAAGGATCTTTGAGCCCATACTGTGTAAAGATATGCTTATGATGCAAGGACTTTGCATCTGCGTTTTTTGCTTTTAATCTCATACAAGTGTACAACCCAAAGAACTTAAAATCCGAAGCCTTGTGCCTACCACCCACTCTTAATTCATGTGCAAACTTACTCATTGAGCAGTGCCTTGAGATGCAGCTGTAGGCTGCGTACTGCTGTCTGAAGACTGTTCAGCTCTCTTGACTTCTGCTTTGTTCTGGTTGGCCATTCCAAACCTGACTGATGCTGAGTTTCAAAGTACCGATAGAACTCATAGCTTCTCCTAAGCTCCTCCAAGCAGGCAGCGTGTGTGTGAGGTAGGCCTTGAGTCACGTCGGACAAGATATGATGAGGCAGCCGTTCAGGGGACACCAAGGGCTTGGGTGACGCGTTGGCTGGGGAGAGGAGCAGCACCAGCCTTCGGAAGAATTCTGAACTCTGCCCTACCCAGAGCTGAAAGAGGACCTGCAAAAGAGGGCAGGGTTAGCTCTGTGCACCTGGGAAGACAGTCAGGTTCCAAAGTAAACGTGCAGATACACCATGGGAAAACATTCCTTGGTCAGCAACAGGAACTTTGGAAAACCACAAACATCTGTTGATCTGTTTTTGAAGGCGATCCCAGATCATGTGAGGTTCAGATTTTGTGAACCTTGGGTGACTGCATTTAATATCCTTCATCAAGGAATTAACAATGATGTTCAGAAGGTTGTCAGAGTCCTAAAACCTCATACTCTTATCATGTAGTTTCATTATTTGCTATAATCTCCTCATAACCCAAAATTCCAGTGGCAGCAAAGACATTTTCCCCTTTATAATGCCCATCATTTCTATGATCTGCTAACTACTGTACTGCCCCACACCCAACCTTGACACATGAGTATAACTGCACTCTACTTCAACAAAAACCATTACACATGTGAAGAAAGCTGAGCCGCTAACTTATTTATTTTTTCCACAAAAGCAAGAAATTCTATCAATACCACTAAGGAAGAAAAGGCTTGTAAGAAATGAATTGATTCACAATGTTACATATGGCACTAAAGAGACCAGTCCATCTGGGAGCAAGGCAACCCACAATTTCAATTTCTTGAGAACTCCCACTTCCAATTAAATGAACTGTTTGCTCAGTAGACCATGACAAAACAGCAGCACCTTGTGTATCTAAAATAAAAACGAAAGGTTATGACAGTTTTCTCTGCAATACCAGCCCTTATTAAAAGGGTTCAAGTGAAGGTGACCATGAAGTGAAGTCCGAAATCTATTCTCAAGCATTCCAGACTAAGGAAGACAAAACATTTACTCATCATGCTTTTGATATATCCGAGGGTATATCAAAAATACTTGAATGCAAACTGATAAAATATTCCAAAAGAATAAAAAAAAAATCTCAAATTACAAAAGATGCTCATAGCAAAAAAGAACACATGAATGACATTAAATTAATGTGGGGCATACATGCAAGAATGATTTGGCTGGGTGCAAAAATAAAAAGCAAACAAATGGGCAGCAATCACTCAAGTGTCCTTGAAGTGTAGTGCCCTGGATAAAAAGTCAAAAGCTCATGCTTTGTATAATAAGCACAAAAGAAGTCCAATACCTTCCACCAGACATAAGGCACAAGCAGTGAAAAAGCAGCATACAGAAATAGTGGATTTCAGGAATTGATAATAATAATGCTAAACCTACCTGGAAAAGGCACAACGATGAGAGAAAAGGAAATTCCAGATGTATGTATGCTTGCAAGTAGCTTGCTCTGCCAATGACTACTGAAGATTTTTACTGACACTTAAAAACTCACATAAAATATCCAACTGGTTCTCATCTTAAATTGGTGCTTTCTTTTTCTCAAGTCAAAAATTTTCACTCTTTAAATTAGTTCACTTCAAGGACAAGGTAGCCAAAAGCCACATGCTACATTTGTCATATGGCCTAGACATGGGTTTGAATGAAAATTAAAGTGTTAACTAAATCTGGATACATCTCAGTAACCTACCTCATTTTAACATGAAGACAAATTCTCTCAAAAAACCCCAACAAACAACTGAGGAGGACTGCACATAAACCCAGGGCTCACAACAGAAGTATGTCCCAAGTTAATCAGAGTGCATCTATTTTATTACCAACACCTGAATCTGCTTAGGGCTGATTTATGTCAATTTAGTTTAGTTCAACTACACCACACCCAGCCTACATAATCTGAGATTTACTTGCTGTGAGTTCAACTGTATCCAGAAAGCATCCCCACACAGTTTAACTAAAACAGTTAAATTACTGCAAATTGCAGGTAAACAAAGACCTTGCTTACAAGCTTGGGCACCTGTGGATGGCTTACTGTGCTAAAGGAGTAAATTAGCGGGCTTGCAGGGTTGCTATTAGAACTTCAGCTAATGAAAAGGCAAGAGAAAAACCCCAAAAGCTTCGATCCATTGTAGCTCTTAGTTTACAACTAATTAGATAAAGCCTCAAACCTCAGTAATCAGTACTGGTAACATTTACTGTCAGAACAAAAGCAGACAAGGTCTATACATTAAGTGGGGAAAAAAAAGGCAACAAAAGGCAACGGCCATAGAAACACAGCAGTCGCACAATAATGAATTTTCCATTAAAAAAACCAATGTTAAAATGGAACTGCCTTGGCAGAGGACCATTACAGTGTGGAAGGCTTGCATTCAAATTAGATCTTCCTTCCAATTGGCTCATGGAAATAAAAAAATACCTAACATCCCAAAACAAAGTAGATAAAAAGGCCACTATATGGTTGTCATTCTGTTCAGTTAAAAGTTTTTCAAAGATCAAAGAACCACACTGGCTCACAGCAGCAGGGGTCCAAGCTTATGATTTCTACTCCTCAGTGCAACTAAGTGCAGCTATTCCCTTTGGCAATTACAACTAATTTCTATCTTCTGATGTCTCTCCTTTTGTTCACATGAAGAGATTAGATAAAAAAAGAAGTACAGATCTGGAAATTATTTCATTCAGCTGGGATCAAGTGAAACCAGAAAGCAAAAAATCATGTTTAAGGAGACTGATCAAGCCGATTATGGACCATTGACTTGAATTTCCTTGATTGGCAGAAAAAAATCCTAATGTTGAATTGAACAACTTCTCTTCCACTACACACAAAATGGAATCACCTGAATGCCAATAAATGTAGAAACAGGCGGTAAGAGACTGATTACATGTCTCCCTCAGTGTAAATGCATTACTACTACAGACTAATATGTGTACGCCAAAGAACTGCATGAGAACAGCCAGATCTCCCCAGGAGCCTGCATGGAGCCACATGTCCTTCTAGGAGAGGTTACCTTGAGCGCAGGCAGGCTGAAGCCATCGGTTAGATTGTGAGCCTCCTCTTCCGAGACCTGCTCCTCACTCAATCCCAGACCCAGCTCCTTAAAGGGGACTACACAGATGTAGCTGGTCACGTTGTCACTCTCAGAGTTCAGAGGGTAGGTTTAACCGGAGTTAAGGTGGTAAGCAAAGTCACTTTTACATTAAACAGAAAAGGAAAACAACCACCTAATAAGGTTTCTTAGTCCTGGTAATTTGTATGAAAGCATATACATTCCAAAATCCACCTGGATCCCGTTTAATTGAACATTTTGCAATCCTTATTTGGAGGACAAGTTTTAAAGGCTCTCAGAAGGATGAGGGATAAGGTACTGACAAAACACCAATGTCTAAATGCAAACACATCCAAAGTAACAAAACAGATTGATGAAAAGTCCCTGCATCCTTTTTTAAGTGAGGGAAACTGCTTACTTTTAAATATTGAGTTTCCAAGAGATAGCTCACGTCTATCTGCAACCAGAAGATTATATATTTAACAGAGAAAAGAGGAGAACAGTTGTGCAATTTGAAGTTTCCAGGTAGGTTGTGTTACAGAGTAGACTCAGGATGATGTTAATTCCTTCAGAGTTCTCTCTGTGGAGGAGTCTTTATAGCAAAAAGTCTTTGACATTTCAGGCAGCCCTGTGAAGAACAGGAACCCCCTGACTGTCATGCCATTGACTTTATTGATTACATCGCTGTAAAGACACCATGATCTTGGCAGGAAGAGTGGCAAACTGGTATCTTTTCAACACTACTCAGCACATCTAAATTCTCAGTAGGAAAATGCACATTTCTAGTCCTCAAAAATGCTTTAAAAGCAGGAAGCATGCACAATATTACTGATATCAGAAGACAGATAAAATATCTCATAGACTAGGAAGTTCAGACTAGCAAGGAACAGTTCAAGATTTTTGCAAATTTTTCCAAAGTTAACAAGCCACAAAATAGTAATTTTTTTTAAAAACAGAAACTTACAACTTACAGTCATATGCACAAACCCCCATTTGTTCCACACAAATATATATTATATTTGTAAAGCATTTATGAAAAAACAGTCTTAATTTAAAATATGGGGGTTTTGATAGTTTGATCTACAAACTGAATGCCCTCATTTGCAGCACATAAAACCAACTAGAAGCATTTGTCCCTTGTTCAAATGTTTTCTGGAGTTAAGCTACAAGTTCGACTTTCACTCCTAAATTTTCCATGTGCTAAATTCTCATAGGATTGAACTTGCAAAGGTGATTTGCTCAAGGAAACGCTTACCACTTGCATTTAAAAAAAAAATTCTGTGTCCCAGGAAACAGTAAAGTGTCCAGGATCCAAACAAACAAATACAATTCTCCCTACTTGCTCCACAAAGTCTATAGACAAAGAGGCCTATGAAGTGTTCAGACAAAAACCTGCAATGCAAATTAATTAGGAACAGAATACATTGTTGCCACCAGCAGCTGCCTCACATAAGTAATGTCTACTCTAAATTAACCTGACACCTTGCCCAGCAGATGGAGCACATAGGATGAGGATGGTAACTCCATCAGAAATCAAGAAGTCAGGTCAAAACCCTTCAGGACCACTTATGTCAGAGATTAATTGTATTCCTTGTTAATCTGTTCCCCCCAACAAGCCATTTCCAACAGCATGAGCACCACAAAAAGCAGTTTGGACATATGTGAATTTCTAAGTCACACTAAAAAGAAAAAGTCTGCTATCCAATGTCTGGTTTTATGACACTATTTATGCCTTGCCAGCAGACAACGACACCTCACACTTAGAAGAAAATCAAAGCTTTTTCAGTTTACACGGTCCAATATCCAGGTCTTACCTAACAAAATAGTTCAATGGAAATGGAGTGTCACATCATCCTGTATCAGCTGAGGATGAGATTACTAACATTATGCAGTAACATAAAATACAAAATTTCTCCATCCAGTTTGTATATAATTAAATCAGATTCCCATGATGCAGAACCCACAAGGCCCTTAAGTATAAAAATATGAAGCAGCTAGCTTGGTGAGTGAAGCACTGCCTGAGTTATTACACAGTTCAGCGGAGGATAGTGCAGAGAGCTGTTGAACTGCTCTGCATAACATCCTGTGAATACTTAACCCCAAATGTCTAATTTCTAGTTTCAGACACTGTGTCCTGCTATATCCTGGTCTTCAGGACTACTAAAGAACCATTCTCCTCTTTTCTCTGACAGTTTGTTCTATGATTTTGAATTATGTAGTCTTGCCATTATAAATAAATCAGAGTACAAATGACATGACAAAATGCTGAATTGTCTGCTAGTACCCAAGTGTGCCTTCACACAAAATATAAGTAATATGACTTCCCATCTTGTTAAACTACTGGTCCATAAAGTTTGACACAAATGCCTGGTATAAAGTATAACTGCTTATTTTTTGTATTTTACATGGGAACAAATTTTTAATTAGAGCAAAATTACTTCTACTCACCAAAGGCAGCTATCCAGCTAAAAGGAAGTGTTAGCCACCAGCAAGTATTGCTGAACCTCTAGTTGCATTGCAGTGAGTAATGACAATATCAAGTTTATGCAATGTTGTATCGTCATGAATAAAATTGTGAAATTTTTAATTCTCCGTAACAGGTTCATCAGACAGATCTCCTTTTCACACATTTCATGCATACATACCTATATACATACATACAGCCTATTTGCTGAAGATAATTTTGGTAGGAGAAATACTGGTGGCTATAAAATCTACCCTGAATAGATTAGCACAGAACAATATATCCCTTAACACTTTTAATAATTAGTCACTCATTTAATTCTACAATTCAGAGTAACACCTAGATTTACCAGTTTTTAAGATTAAACCCAAAGTACCAGCTTAGTCCCTCAAGTATACATTTGCTTCCTTCTTTCCTCTCTTGAAGTTGCAACATAAACAAGTGGCTTAAGTTCAAAGCGGTTTCCCTTTGGCTTCCAGTAGGATTAGTCTTAGAGCCAAAGTATGAATTTGATGCTTATCTCAGAAAAAATCAAATACATTGAAGCATATGTTTAGCAACCTACTTAAGACTACTAACAAAAAATCTCTCAGGGCAGTGTAAAGTAAAGCAACAAACTCTGCAGCTTGCTTTTGTTGACTAAATAAGATAAAAAATTATAAATGTTTTTAAGATTAAACATATCTCTATTTTACTGCATAGTTTTAAAGGGCTAGATTAAAAACAATGTAAGTATGAAAATTCACAGCAGAATTTAGCTCTATGCCTGTGCCTTGTCTGTATAACATCATTCCTTCAAATTACTTTTTCTGGGAAAAACCCAACCCATTGAAATAGATTTTGCTTATTACTGAAAACGTTTTTGACACAACACTATACACATGCAACCTGTCTTAGAAAACAGTTCCTCTAAGAGGCTGATTCTATTAAGTATATATATATAAGTGGAGGGGTAAACTGACCTTTTTGCAGATGAGTTTTTAAAGAGATATTCTGACAGAGTAAGCTTGAAAAAATAGTTTATCTACAAATATTTTTAGTAAGTTCTGAATAAATAAGAATGTTTTAAATGAAAGCTGAAATTTATATCTTTTACTACATTAGTAAATTTAACGCCAATTTCTACAATACTTTAACCATTACTGTATCTCACAATAAATTGCTCAGTTCACCACAGTTTTAAGGCAACAATTATCTTCACTGCATTATAAAGTTCAATTTCAGATTTCCTCATTTACTATAAGAAAGAATATGCTAAAGGAAAATAGAACATCATCATTCTTCTGTAGGCCTGTATATAACCCAGAAGGCCCAGTCACATACCAGGACCTTATTTCGATAACTGGACATTACACAAAAAGGAGATTTATCTGGAGACAAAGGCTCACCACTCTTATTGAATGACAAACATCATGCTCACTGAATGCCACCAACTAAGGAAAGCAAACTCTAGTATGGAAGTTTCCCAAGTACACATGTACATAAATGGAATGTCCTATGCAGTTGCTCATACTCTCATGAAATTATCTCTTCCTTATTATTTAAAGAGAAAAATCACCCTAAAGAATCATCAGCCATTAATTAAAATCCAACTAAGATTTGATTTTCAGTGTGTCCACTGGCCGGGTTCAGATTTTGCTGCCCATGAGACTAATATGCAAAACTACTCCTAAATTCCTAATGAAAACTGTTCCAAGCAAAAATAATTAATTGTTTCACTTGCGTAAATACAAAGATACGTCTCCTACAAAGCAATAGCCAGTAAACAAAAAAATTTTGCTTAAACACAATTAGGGCTAATCAGGAAAAGTGGGGGTTTTTTAATGTAATTTTTGAATACTAATCCAAACTTTATGTATTTTGTTTTGTTGTTTCCAGTGTAAATCACTAATAGCGCTACCAGGTTCAGGTATCTCATAATGCTCAGAAAAAGCAAATTTCAAAAAGAAATTCATTAATTCATGCTCAAACATCCTAGAGGAATGAATGTCCAGATTTTGGATGGAAATTACCTTCCTTTAATTTATCAGCATTCCTTTCCTTCAATTTATCTCCTCTCTCCTCTACTTACTCTCTCCAGTTCCTCTTTCTCCTTACTGTAGACGAGATCTGTGCTAACAAGAACATTAAAGTTGTCACAAATCCTAGCTGTGAATGCTTTCACCATGAAGGAATCTTTGCCCCCTCCATCATGAGTAGTATTTACTTGCACAAGGCACTGGAATCTATTTAAAAGATGCTCTTTGCCGTCAATACTCCTGTTAATACATGTAATGATTTCAGGCATTGGTGATAGGAGGGAAAAAAACCCCATCAAACGAAGGCAACTTGGAACTACCTTAAAGCTGCCTTAATTATCCCACTGGGGAGAAAGAATGCTTCACATGCTACCACTGGTTTTGCCACTGTATTTTGCACAAATGGAATGCTCCTTGCTTTCATCAAGAACCTACCTATATACCATCAACTTCAATAAATTTTTCGTCATTTATTTCTGCTGGCCATTACTACTGTGACATTTACATGGTAATTTGGTATAAATTTTCAAAGACAGAAACAAATGTCAAATTATCCAAAGTACACCAAATTTTATTCTCTCCCATTTCTTAACTTAAAAGCCATTCCTTAGATTTAGTTGTTATAAAACTAGTGGACAGTGTAATACACACCAGTATTCCTTGAACCACAACCACCATTACACACCTGTGATAATTACTGCTGGATTTTCTTCATCAAAGAAAGTATCAATTCACTGAAGAAATCAGATGACACTTCACAAAATGGAATCAGAACAAAGAGTTCTGCTCTGTTTCACAGTAGAAACTCCTTGCTCTTAAAAGTGCCTTTTGGCATATCTGACACAGAAAACCAACTTACCTTTGAACACTAGGACGTTGAGTGAAAGGCCATATAGCTCAGAGAAGAGAATGTTCTGGTGCAAGGGAAAAAGATGGCTAAGAGGAATTACAGAACAAAATCCTGAAGGACTCAAACACATCAGCAGCACTTCCACCAAAGGCACAGGTGTCAGTAACTGGGACAATATTTTCAGTGGACAGAACCTTATCTCACACTGCACAGTACACAAAAAGGCAACAGTTTGAAGCACGTTCCAAAACAAGCACAAGTCTCAATTTACTAGGCTACCTTTTCTTTACCTTGTTTAGATCTGTAAATAGACACTGTGTGTTTCTAGACATACTGACTCTAAACATCAGCACAACTGCAGGTAGATAACGTGGGAAATCTTCCCCCCGTGGGTGGGTTTTCACAGAAAGGATATTTTTTCAGCATGTACAGAGTAGCCAGTCTTGAAGCCCGAAAGTTGGCTCTGACGGATCGATAAACGGCCTTCCGGAGCCCAATCAGGTGCTGACTGGGATGTTGTCCAGCTTTATTAAACGGGCAAGCGGCACTGACCCTGTCAAGCAAACTTGAAAAGTAAAATGTGATACAACTGTACAGATGTCCTAAAGTATTTTTAAAAGACAGTACATCAATTTTCTTATTCCATTATTTAGAAATTTTTTTCAAACCACTCAGAAACGATGAGATTAAAGAAAAATAAATCCATCCTATCAATGATACATTTAACCAGAATTTCAAATAGCAGCCACGATTCCTCAGTAGATAGCATGATACTCTTCTCAGATGAGTCATGGCATAACTCCTGTGCACCATTTATTGTCTCTAAAATGTTCCAAAATGATACACTAAGAGTAGACAGGCCACCACATTATCTCTGATACAAAACTATTACAAACCTACTGTCAACTTCGAAAGTTTTAATAAACAGGTATCTACCATATACCTCTTTATATCCAAGCTTATTCTTTCAATAATTTTTGCAGAAAAAATACACCACTACATAGTTACTCATGCAAAACACTATATTCTCTTAACTTCCTCTATGCAGAAATTTTTCTAGGTCAAGGGAAATACTATTTGAGTGGTGACATAGATTTTATCATTATGCAATGAATGACAGCTGTGTTTGTGGGAGGTTTGACAGGTAAACACATGAAATGTACGCAACCACACAAGCATATTTGAAAATACATATGGTGTCTGCCTCTTCAGGTGAAGATACTGTTTAAAAGAGACTATGTCATTTGTCTATTAGAGGATACTTCAGAATGGCTTTAGCACTGTAAGAAATTGCCTCCTCTGGAAATCAAAAGAACTGTGAACTGGGTGAACATTACACATATCTGTGCAGCATTAAGCTCAATCAATTTATATCTATTCATATCCAATCTGATGCCAAACCTATGGCTGAGACACTGTAAACAGCCTGGGTGCACTCTACTTGGGGGATTGTGTTTATTGGAACCAACTCAGGAAGGAACATAGCGTGGACGACAGGATGATCATTTGTGATTGTTTGGGGACTGCAAGCCTTCTTCTGCTCTCACCTTTCCCAGGGCACAGTGTGAAGGAGAATTCATCGCCACAGTCACTTAAAAGGGAAAATCATACAGGGTACCTGGCAAGACTAAAGTGTGCTGCTGCATTGGTAACTATTTCTGAGCCACATCTGACTAAAAAGCTGACCAAGTCAGCAGCCCTGACCCTGCTGGGAAAATGTCACTCCTACTCCATGTGCTGAGCTAGGCCACGATGCACATTGACCGGGAGGGGAAACAGCTTATGGCCTTCACTGTCAAACATGAAAAGTAGTGCAGCCCACCCAGTGAGCAAGGCTGGACCCATGTCAGTGTGTTATATATGATTAACACAAGCAGATTCATGCCAAATATGCTAGCTGAAGTATGATATAAAAATCTGCATACCACATTAAATTACGTGATATTAAAATAGTTTATGTAACATTTCATAAACAACTTTAAAATCTGAATAAAATAAAAAAAAACAAACCTGTGTTCATTTCCATTTTTAAATGTAAATTTCAGATGCTTAGCTAGCTGCAGGTTTCACTAGGGAACGCAGCATGTAATGCAGTACCTGCCAATCTCTAATGTTTCTCAAGCTTTTGAAGGTAACAACTGGAAGTGTTCATGCATAAACTCTCACATCAGTCTGTAGACTCAAGCCAGGAGTGAATTTTCAGAATCAGGTTCAAAGAAAACAAGCAAAATTCTTCTACTGTGAAAAAGAGACAGAGGTCTATGTTCTACTACAGTGATGCAAGAATTTGCAACTCCTGTGCAGAACAAATACAGCACAACTCATGCACTGTATGAACTGCCAGTATGCAGCAAAACAATCTGCTTTCCTTCTGGAAAAAACAATCTGCTCTCCTTCCTTTCTTAGAAAATAATTCTTCCTTATTCCACTAATCTTAACTTAGTATAATTTGTTGTAAAAGTCTATATTTCAGACATGTCATATCCCTAACTTCCTGATGTTTCATTTATGTTCACAGAATCACAGAATGGTTGGAAGTGACCTTGATGATCCCCTAATTTTAATCCCCCTGCCGTAAGAAGGGACACCTTCCACCAGCCTGGCCTTGAACATTCCCAGTGGCAGGGCATCCACAACTTCTCTAGGCAACCTGTTCCCATGTCCCACCACTCCCATAGTAAAGAATTTCTTCCTAATATCTAATTTAATCCTGTTCTATTTCAGTTTAAAGCCATTCCCCACTGTCCTATCACTACACATCCTTGTACAAAGTCTCTCTCTTATCTTCAATGTATTTTAATTGGGCTTCCAAAATTTTATCAGCTTTGCATATCAGCCACAAGTAGCAAGAAGAAAAAAAGGTTTCCTACTGGTCCAGATCAATTTTAGTTGTAAAGAACAGTGACACACTTCTCCATTATTTTTACAAGCCTAATCTTAACTAGACTCTCAACTTTTAACAAATTTACATAGACATATTAATAAAAACCTGTTACTGTGCTCTGGCATGAAAGTATCTACGAAGATGCTAATATACACAAATATGTGCTTATAGAGCTTAATTCTAGTTTAAAATAGAGTAGAAACGGAGCATTTTGGAAAGTCACTTATTTCAGTGACAGGCAAGGGAACAAATAATTGCTGCTCATTGCTGCAGTCTTTCATTATGTATTCCTGCAGTTCTCATTTTATAATGTGCAAGACAATGAACATACTTCCATCACCCAGCAGAAATTCCAGGCTGCAACCCATGATCAGGCCTCATTTGTCTAATTGCAAATGAAGCAATTAGGCAGAAACACGTACTGCCTTTCTGCCTGGCTAGAGCACTGCATAACCTTTGCTACACGATTTCTGTAATCCAAACCACTCAGGTGAGGTCTCAGCCATCTCTGGCATGGCAGAGCTTGTACCACGCAGACACACCTGAAATGCCACTGAAGGACATTCTAGAACCACAACATCCAGTTGCCTTTGAGGGTAGCTAATGCAATGTAAGAGAAGGCTAACAGGATTACAGAATCATAGAATAGTTAAGGTTGGAAGGGACCAATGGAAGTCATCCAGTCCAAGCTCCCTGCTGAAGTTCTTTACTCCTGTTCTGTAAGGCTGCTGTGGGTTTTATTGGGTGGGAGGGGAATGAAGATAAAATTGTGTTTGAATATATACTTGAGTACAGCAGTCACTATCACACAGTAGTAAACCACTGAACTAGACCAAAACCTCAACCAAAACCTCATCAAAAATTGTCTAATGTTTATAGACACGGTTCAATACCAATTAATAAGGGGCCAATAGGGTATAATAAAGCAAAGCTGCAGATTTTTCCAAGCACATGTAATTTAGTCTACAAAACCAGCAATGGATGGTAAATGAGGAGGAAACGCAGCAGTGGAGCACAAGGAACTTCAGGCCAAAGCTGCAGAGCTGGGCTTGCCCTATCACTGTTCAGCTAAGTACATAGTCAAAATCTAACTTGGTACTATTTAAATGTCAGATTCAGTATCTTTCCATTCACAATATAGTTAATGCAGAGGCCAAATTATGCTGAGCTAGCAGTACCCTAAAACAGCTGCATACATGTCATTGACCGGGACACTGTATTACCTGATGGAAATCTCATTCCTTCAAGGATGCAAAATAACACAAGGTTATACTCATTAACTTTTCAGATGCAACCATTTCTATTGCCATGTGACTCCGAAGAAGCACTAAGACTTTGATAAGATTACTACAGGAGAACATAGTAAACTTTATTCTGCTGAGGTTTACTGTAGCAAAATTCTAGAAGTAGAAAGGTAAGGTGTAACTAGTTTTTTGGATCACACAAAGTGCTACCTCAAACAAAGAATTTCTTATTGGCATGTTCAGCAGCATCTCTTGCATATGTGTATGCAGAAAAGGACACTCTGGAGGTAGATCTTCCTCCTGGCTACACCAACCCAAAACTTGTACAGCACTGACTTCTTCTATACTGTACAATTCTTCCAATGAGGATGTCAGTCAGACTTCTCCCACTCCATCCATACTCCAAAGTCTTTTGAAAAGTGTGCCAAAGCCTCAAGTAAAGAGGATATTAGATCAAGCATCAGCTCAAAAGACCAGTCTGTTTTTTGTTAATCTGTTATCTAAGATATGTAGTAAAAGAACAAGGCAGCAGCAATTTAGACATTGGCCAAAAGTTCGTTCGCTTAAACTTAGGCAAAAATCCAAATGTTTTTCTCATCTGTAATTTGGACAAGCCCTAACAATAATTTCTTTCAAGAACCCATTTGCAAAGATAAGACTGCTTATTGCTTAACTATATGCTTCTTCAGCAAAAAACCCAGACCAAAACAAAACACATAGCTAGGCAGGCTGAAAGCATGCCTATGCATTCCAAAACGAGAACGAAACATTTCTTCAATGAAGCACACTGGATGTATCTCCAGCTAAGAAAATGAATCCAAAATTTTAAGTCTACAGTTTCAGGCTTGCATGTAGGAACACGTGCCAGCGTGTAGAATAGTTGGCCTGGTACAAACAAACAACTTCTTGGTGCACGCAAAGGCTTTTTTAATTTGTTTTTAGAAAGAAGTCAACTGTATTTTAGGTGTTGGCATTTCCCATCTCCTTCAGCCTTAAGTCTAAGAGGCACAGGTATGTATCTCACCAGAGGCTGTTACAAGGGAAAAATGCCCATGGCAATGAGAGTGCACAGGAGCAGGTCTGTGGGCTTTGGAATCATGGCATACACTGAACACATTCTGACATCCTTCCACATAGCAAATAAGCAAAACTTACCGAATTGGTACAAGAGTTAAATAATCCCATCCCTTAAGTGGAAGAGAGGCAAATTCAATAGTAATTAATTTAACAAGCTAAGCGTTTCAACAACTGGATGCAAGGAAAAAGAGTAATGTTAACTTTACTGAGATGGGAAATGGCCTTTGATGGCCTTTGCTGATTACTGTGTTCTCACTACTTCAGACTGTTATAGTTTAATAAAAATAGAATGGTTTTCACATCATCTTTTCTAAAATATGAATGACTACTTGCAGATCAGTCTATTTACATATATTTGGTAATACAAGATAAAAAACCCATCTCAAACAACGAACCTTCCCCCAAACAGTTAACTGAATTAGCTCACAGCCTACTTCTTCATGTATTTCTGTGCTAGTAAAGTAGGAGACTTCAAAGATATGAGTTTTGTGAGACTCAATTCACCTTCAGGATGCAGGGTTTTAACACTGAGTTGTTAGAATTCATTCTTTTAGTGTGAATCGTAATTATTTTAGGTAAGAAACCCCTTTCACTATGTTTTTCAGTAATTTCACTTGTTATGGGAGAGAGTGCAACAAGATCATTTTAGAAGACAGCTGGTTTGAATGGATCTGTGTATTAAATAAAGTGAAATACAGACTCACAGGGTAAATCCTCTGGAAATCACTTCAGTCTCTTGAATGAGTCGCAGAGCTTTCCTCACGAGATTAGTAAAAGCTCGGCTATTTGCCACTGTTTCTTCCAGCTGGATACAGTATTTTCGCAGGGACATTTGCAGCTTGGCTGTCCTCCATGTGCCCCACACTCTAAAGGCTGCATAGACGAGCAGAAGCAGTCCCCACAGCAGCCACAATGATTCCTTCCACCACGAAGGAAGCATAAGCAGTGCACTTACGAAGGCAAGAAACAGCGAGACATCCCTGCAAACAGAGAGAGTATTGTCAACCACAGACTCCTGAGGTCAAACAAGTGGGAAAGTCACCAAGTTTTCAGTTACATTTGAGATTACATCTTATTATGGGGCTTTTATGTAGGTCCTGAAGGGAGCTGTAAACACCAGAAACTACTCCTAGTGGCAGACTTGTATGATTATGTACGTGGTATGACTTGGTTGGCATGCTCTATGCAAACATTTCCCCAGCATTCTGTGCCATGAGTAAAGGAATAATGTACCACTTTGAAAGGTCAGTTTCTCTTACACATATAACTTAGGGAAAAAAAAAAAAAAAAGAAAGAAAAAAGAAAAGAAAATAGAAAAAGGAAAACTTTGACTACTCAGCATTATAAGCCAGGGCGTGTAGGAGCTGTAATATCTGTACTTCCAGGTTCAAGAGTACAGTAGGGAAGGGCATGTTTCTTTTGGTAGCAAATCCCTCAAGTAATGCCAGCTGTATTTTTTCTAGTGTCTGACTCATTTAACTTGGACACCAATGCACCAAAAAATTTTAACACATTTTTATAAAAAAGGTTGGAATAATAATTTTAAGTAATTTGTCAGCTTTTGAAAGTCCTTGAAGAACAGAGTTCTTAGTATTGCAGTTCAGTTATTTCTGAAGGAGATTTTACAAACTTCATAAAGTTGTTATTTTAATCTAGAAAAATTCAACATAAACAAGTAACTGCTAGAAAAAACACTGTGTTTCATACATATCATGATACAGTTTTGTAAAATAATCACAATCTTCACAGAGGTAGATGGCATATCAGCTTCAAGGTGCATTACAATTACACTTTTCCAGAATTTTTTCACTGAAAAATATTCCCTTTCTTCACCCCTTGAAGCTGTGTATCCTGCATTTAGGTTTGGAAGTCTTCACAAGGCATATTTTTCCATTTCTAAAATAAGACATGATCTCTGAGTTGCTATTTTTTGGACAGTTTTGTGGTCAAATTTCAACAAGCTTTACAAGTGTTAACTCTTCAGGGCTACTGTCTCTTGTCAGGTTTTGGTAAAATCCAGGATTAAAATATTCCAAATATGTAATTACCTTTAAAAGGGACAGACATGCATGCAGTCTCTAACTTCCTAGGTACATTAAAAAAATAAAGCCACACAGACACAAAAAATCACAACCACGAAAGACTGAAAGGGATTCAGAGGTCACTTTGTCCATTTTCAGCTTCTGGCTAATCCAGATCATCATGGACAGACCAAAGATGAGAATGGGAGACTCCACAACCCACACAGATTGCCATTCCAACTCATGAGTATCCTTACAGTACAAAAGACTTCCCCCAAATCCAGTCTGAATCACTGGCAGGTTAATTGCATTATTTTTCCTCATATCCTTCCCTTTTCTGAACCAAGAAATGATGGCTGATCACCACCTTCCTACTAACCACATTCTATACATCCCAGCACTATTCCATCCCAGTGACATGCAGATCGTTTTCTGGAGTAGTACCACATAGCCACTCATTCATCACTTCATGTTTATTTGACGTTTTCTCCCAAGTGCAGCATTAGACTTCTGTCTTTATTGACTTTTCTATCCATTTCAAAGTATTTCCCCAACCTAATTTTGACCTCCATTCTATGAAAACACAAACTTTGGTGTCATCTCTAAGCTGAGGAATATTCACTTAATTTGTGGGTGTACTTTACCATATGAACAACTAAAGAAACCAAATAATGCTGTTTCAAAAGTTCTCTTGTTTGACAGAGGGCATCAATAATGACAGATCTTAAATAAATGATTTTACCTATTTTCCTAACATGTATGAGAAAACAGCACTTGGCTGTGTTATGATTTATTTTTATCTACTGATTCCCATCCATTTCTGAGCAAGACACTCTGTCAGAACAACCAGTGGCTTTGCTGTTTTTCAAATACAGGTGGTAGCTGTTCAGATAATGCTGCAGTCAGCTCCTTCACTATTAAATATTCTTTAGTTCATTCTTCTGGTATTCCATATCTGAAAATTAATTGCACTTCCCACCTCTTCTTCTCCTTCCCCCACCTCATCTCTGCCTCTGAAACGTATTTTATGAAGACCACAGCAAAAAAATCACTTTTCAATTCGGTCTTCACCTTTGTATAGCTTCAGAAATTAATCAACCATGTTAGTTCTTCCTTATAGAATATATTCGATTTGGAAGTATTTATATTCATGTTCAAGTAGCTATCTCAGATTAAAGTTCACTCTTTCAGTAAAATGCCTGAAGAAGAAAACCACACAAAAAAAATCTGAGAACTAGTGGACGAAAGACCCAAGAAAAAAGTAGTTACTTTAATACTGTATTTTGTATCAAGAACACACAACACATTTTTTTCTTGTTTCTCAGTGAATATAGTAGTAGATATTGTCTATACAATACCAAATATTAGGAGTTGCTAGGGAGCGCAGTGTTGGAAGCTGTCTGTTTTCCTGTTGCTTACACTGCCCTGCAGACAGGATACTGGGGTCAAGGAACTCAATCAGTTCCACATCCTCCTGCAGCAGAACTTCCTGTTGCAGGATGGTACGGAGCGTGTCAAATCGAAATCCAACATCCTTACAACAAACAGGTGGGAGAAAAAACCAGGCATCAGTAAAGAACATGCAGACCCTTAAAATTAAGTTAGCAGAACAAGGAAAACACCCAGACACTATACTTTATAGATGACAATCTATTCCCAAAGACTGCTGGAATGTTTCAGATGTATCACAAGTAGCTACTTCATTTTTATTGAACTTGTTTAACTTTAAAAATTCACACAGAACCCAACAGTTCAGACTTGCAGGATGCATCACACTGCTTTCATGGTCCGACCTAGACAGTAACAATAACTGGAAACAGGCCACGGAGAATGCCAACATTTGCACAAGAATCAGAGACGTAGTGTATCTATTAGAAGATCCTTACTGAAACAGCCAACACTTTTTTTAAAATGTCAACATCATTTATGCCATTAACACACAAAAATCAAAGAGAGAAAGAGAGATATTGCGAATTAGTCAACAAAAAGTCACTTGTGGATGCTTAGGTCAAAGCACAGGATTCAATCCTCAAGTCAAGGCAGTGAAGTCCTCTCCTGCAGGATTCTGTACTTTTACCAAGGAAACTAAATCAAAACGTGATACAGCAGGGGGCTCTGAGGACCTCCCACTAGCTAAACTCCAGGCAAACTTTAGGGAGTTACTTATTTGTGAATTTGATGACATGATAAGCATTTGCTACGTTTTCCCTACTACAGCTCTTCAAGACAAATACACAGCTCTGGGAGACAAATATGTATATCCATCAGAGGAGATCCCTGAAATTTTAATCTCTCTAGTGCACCAAACCATAATTACAAAACACTTCAAGTTAAGAATGTCATAACAAACCCCAACAAACACTAAACATAAGCATCTTTGCATGTGGCTAATTATAGGAGAGAAAGGAGAGTATTTCTGAAAACTCTCTAATAGCAGCTTTCAGCAGAAGTGTTACATTTCACAGTACAAAAATCTGTTTAGTGCTGTCACTGATAGACTGAGACTTTTATGAAACCGTAAGATAGCTGGTTTAAAAGTTTAATTCCATACACTGATGTCACCTCACATAACTTTCATTCTACTTCTAATGGAAAACGTTTGTTTCAGGACTGTGTGCAAGAGGAAGCTGTACCCTCCTCCAACGCATCCTGTGTCATTTCAGCACCCTACACGCAGCAGGATAAACACGTTCTCCATGTTCTTAGGTTACGTCTCCAACTCAAGGGAGTGAGGCTAAAAATTGCTGTTAACATAACACCTTTGATTCATGGGAGAAGAGGAAGAAAAAAAGTTAATCAAGGATCACTAAGGAGAGATTTCAGAGGAAATTCTGTTCTCCTGAAATAAAGAATCACAGAATCAGTAAGATTGGAAAAGACCACAGAGATCATCAAGTCCAACCTATCAGCTATTACCTAATCCAGCCAAACCTGTTACCTAACCTGTTGCCATCCTAGGCAAGATATATAGGGTTTAGCAGAACTCTCTGGGAAATGGAAAATCCTAAATTCTCACATGGCTCAACACTTTCTTTTGAAGTTACATTTTGAGATGTCATCTCTACATCATAGCAGAATAAAAAAAAATAATCAAAATTCTAGATTCTGGAACAGTCCGACTAAAGTGACATTTGCAAGCCTGAAGCAGCTGGGTACAAATTAAAGCAGATCTGAGACAAGCCCAGACTGGAGACTGAACTGGCTAGAAAGTGGTGCTGCAGAAAACAGCTACAAAGGCAGCATAAAGCTACTTTTAACTCTCTGGGGCAGAACTACGTATCACCTTCAGGTCTAACCCACACAGGCTGACTTGGGCCCTAAATGATCCTGCAGGCTCCAGGAGGAGGAGAATACAACTTCCATTGGGACACCCAATGTGCTCTGAACTGCTGAGCAGAGAGAGCACACAGGTAGAACAGAGAACTGCTCCTGCCTCCCCCAGACCACCTCTGTTCTCAAGAGTTATAATGGAGGTGCCTTAGTTTGCTTTGCTTCCCCCAAATGCAGAAGGGGCCAGGATGGGGCCAGGCCTAGTACAGCTGCACTGTAGGGGTGCTATGCCTGAGCAAACAAGCTGAAACAGAGTGAAGCAATACTCAGCAATACTCTGGAGCTTCAGGGCAGGCTCTGCAGAGCACTAGGCTGCAACATGTGGACTTTCTCAGCCTATGTCTCTCCATTGCCTCCCATTGAAGAGTGCACCTACACTGCAGATGAACTCCTGTCAACTTTCAAGAACTGCTTTGATTTCTCACTTATTTTCTCTTCCATGTTTTGAACATCTTCAGCCTGGCTACTGATACCGTTCCCATCCTTTTGTGTCCAATTTGGCACAGCAACTCTGAAAATTAGAATCAGTACTACATATCTGAAGAATAAGTAACACTTTCAGAGCCAAAATCAACAATACAGACCAAAGATGTTGCTCAGAGGAGCAGGAAGACCTGTGGACTAGGAAAGGAAATGGAAAAATAAAAAAAGTGATCACTTACCAGTCGGTGAAGTATGTCATCATTTTTCTTGTATTGTGGAAAAGGAAACCAGCTTCTAAAGAACTCAACTAGTTTTGACAGGATGCCTTGCTGAAGGGAACAGAAATTGCTCCAATTAAAAAAAACAAACAAACAAACAACAAAAAAAAATCAACCCCCAAAAAAAACCCAAAAATAAATAAATAACAACAGACAATGCCTTTATTTCTGCATTTGATTTTCTTGTCAACTCAAACCCAAGTACCTGTAAGGAAGTTTCACTTACTGTGTCTGGCCTAACTTCAGAGTACACTAAAAGAACATCTGCTTCCCGTCAGTTTGCTTGTACGCAAGAGAATAAAATAAAGCTTTCAGTAACCCCACCTATTTAGAGCATAATAGATTGTTATGTTGTTCTGTTAAAAATAACTACAGTTAGAATTAGTTTAATCTCAAATTAGCAGCTGCTGCATTGATATCAAAGACTTTCTTTCTCCTGGAGGATAAAAACCCAACGGGTTAAGTGGCTGAAAGGGGTTGAAGAAAAGTAAAAGACTAGGAAAGGGGCAACTTCTCCTTGGCAGCCCACTGCAGTTTAAGGACAAAGCTCCAGAGGCATTATGAACAGAGACAGGGAAGAACTCCCTGTCCAAACCAATGTGTGTTATCAGGTACTTTGTCTCCATGCTGCTGTCTCCGCAACCTAAATCCACATTCTTGTCTGAGCTGTAAACATAACTTCAAATGCCACTAATTAGAGGGATTCCCTCCCAATCATCACACATTTTACTCATATATCTTCCTAAAATATGATGCATGACAGATTATAACTGAATGGACGTACAACTTTGGTGCAGTCTGCAGCCATCCAATAAAAAAAACCCCACAGCTTTGGATACACACCGTGTATCTACTTTCCTCGGACTGACAGGAAGTATTTTTCAAAATATTTACTTACATATATTTCATGAATTCTGAGGCCCTGCCTCTTAATCTTCAGATTGCTGGCATGTAACACAATCAAACAAAATGGATGCCAAAAAAATTGATTGTGAAGTGCTTACATTTTGTAGCATACTGTTTCAAAATAAAAAAACCAAAACCCCACACAGATTCTAAAAACTCAATGTATAAGAGGTGACAGATTCTTTGGTATCTCCCTCTTGGTAGTTTATTTTTTCTTTTAATTATTTCTTTTTTTATTCTCCTCCTCTTGGTTTTTTCTGGGTTTTCCACCAACTATAAGGTGGGAAACAGATAAAGAGTAAATGCAAGCAACACAAGCTCAGAGCTTAGCAGTTAGCTCTGTGACTGACAGCCCTCCCAAAGGCAGTGTGACAAGTCTGGTGCAGCAAGCCAGAACAGCTTTAACATCAGAAACTGTCACCCTAAAGCCTTTATCCTTCAACAGTTTTTCAAATAACTTATTTTGGTGCCCATTTCAAATCAAATTTTTCTTCATATATGTCTTGTTTTCCTGTGTATAGTCAGAATTGCAGACCTATGCCAAAAGGAAGTGTTTTTCAGCCACCGGAGAGGTAAAACAGTAACATGGATTTCATAATGACAGCTCTTCCCAATACCCAGACATCATTGTGGCTTATTAGGAGGAGCTAGCCCAGCAATTCAAACGGTGGAATAAATCCAAGTGACTGTATTTTGATATTTCTCAAGGGCAATGACATAAAATAGAAGAGTGTCACAAACTAGAGCACTAGATTATCCTCCAAGTTTCTTGCAGAGTGGTGCAAAAGAAAACAAAATTTTCTGATTACAATCGGTATAAATTTGAAATTAAATAAACAAAGGTATTTCTCTGCATTTTAATTTCAGACAGGTACTTCAGAAGCTCCTTTCCCTGTACACTGAAAACAGGGTACAGAATGAATCATCCATTTAAGATTATGCCTTTTGAAGCCTACCATTTTCAACTGCTTTGTCTTTTTTAAGAATTTGGGGTTTTATAATGAACATTTAAAGCTACACCAAGAATAGTTTCAAACTGCTACCAGTTTACTAAATTAGACTGTGGAGTTAATGAAAGAAAATAAATAATCTTATAGCTTATTCTCCATGTTTTAGTTTAAAAATAAAAATCCCAGCTGGCATAAACACTCAACAGGCATGTCAGTGCTTGAAAACACAAACCAAGACAACCCACTGTCTTGGGCTGTGACCCAGTGGAGTACAGCAGCACACTAAATTATTCAGTTCCTTGGAATAGTGTCTCACAGTTTACATTCCCGTTGGCAGTGTTCCTGACAAGTAAAACAACTTTCCCCAACACACAAGTCAGGTCATGTCGCCAGTGCTTCTGGAATATTCTTCCTACAACTTTAGAACAGCACCCAGTCAAACTCTCTGTAAACTAAGTAACAAAGAGGTATAACTCTTAACATTCAAAAGAAAGCATAGGACATGCACGTTTTAGGTACATTCATTTGAACCTAAAAAAAATTCTAAGGACTGTTTCTCTCTTGTAGGGAAATTCTGTGTACTTCAGGAGATAGTGTTACATAGTAAATACCTTGCAGCTACTCAGAACTAGGATTAAGGAGGAGGGAGGACAAGATAAAGGGAAATGACCGGTCCCTCTGCCATCTCATATCAGGTCACCACAGCCACAGAGGGCTACCCCAACACAATCCTCATTAGCTGTCTCCAACACCAGCTCAGTTCTAGTGATGAAATATTATCATATCTAAGATGGGACAAGGTGTGACAGTGTAATCAATTAAAACATTCATATATGCACAGCAGTCTAGGAAAATGACTGAGAAAGAGAACGTGTAAATGGGAAGATACCTTTCTTAAAGATCAAGTAGAGCTACACAAATAGAATTTAATTCCAGAAAACAGGTCTAGGAGCTCTTGCATTCAGTGTCTTTGATTATCATGAGAACACAACTTTAGCTGTAACTTTTCCCAGAGACTGGTACAGCCAGGAGCACTGCACCTATAATTACTGTGCTAAATCACATCTACACTCCCTCAGATGGGAGCCTGGCATTTCATCAGTCCGCAGATGATGGGGACACCGTCTTGAAACACCTTTACAGCTCAGTGTTCATTAAGAATGTATTCCAATTAAAAAGCCCCCCAACACCTCCAAAGCCACACACCCTGAGAACTATTTAAGATGTCCTTCGAAGTCAATGGATGCTTCTGCCTTTCCTTATGCCTGACCTACATGCTCTGTTTGGCAGGACAGCAAGTCACAAGAGAAACATTTGTATCAGTCTCCAGGCACCTCCTTTTTTTCCCCCCAGATTTTTTCAGTCCCCAAACTAGATCTTTGTCATGACAAATTCCTGCTACATGTCACCAGATGGCAGATGCACAGGGTCCCTACCGGACTGAATACAAGAGGAGGAAACAATCTCAACTCAAAGGCAAGTCAATACTTCAGCTTTTAAATTTTTATTTTAATAAAATTTTTGAGGTATTTGGAAACTTGCTTTTCAGAACAGAAGGCAAATGATGCATACATATGAGGGATCACTCAGCATGGAACACCAACTATTCCCTGGGATCAAAGTTACATTAAGCCTCAAGGAATCTCATTTTACATTAGGACTGTGGGTAGGTACATATTCAGAAGTCAGAAAACATTTATTTTCCAGACATTTTATAATTTCAGTGGACTAGGCCAGCACAGGCCAAGAAAAGGGAAATGATAACAATCTCATATAAAACCGAGGAAATGACTGGACAGGAATGCAAATTATTTTCCTGTATGTCATACCAAAGTTGCAACAAAGCCTCAGATCCTCCTAAATCCAGTCTACTTTTTAAAAGTGTGGCCAGCTGCCTCTCCCTCATGCACTTTCATTTCGAGACTTTCTACCAAAATGAGACACAGAAATCAAATGACAAAACCAGACTTTCTGACATCAGATTGCAAAAGAAAAGCGTTAATACCCACAAAATGGTGCTGGAATAGCAGCAGGAAGAACCTATGGCATTTTATCACTAGAAATTACACACAGCTTTCTTCCTTATTTCCACTGTGTATCCTTGTCTAGACTGTGATGAGACAACACGAACATCATCCCAGTGTTTTTAAGGAATGGACAGCCTATTGTCACACACATACACGCCCCCTTCAAGTTTCAAGGCAAACCATGATGAATCACTTCTACATCTGACACAGTGCTGGAGGATTTGCTCCCAACACAATAATATTGAGTGTAAAATGCTTGCGGGGAAGGGAGAGGGAAAAACCAGAATACTTGAGGTTTTTAAAAGCAGAGGGTTCTTAACCCTACAGCACATTTGTATTAAACTAAGTGGAAATCATACACATGAACACAGTATTATACTGTTTTTCTGACTTCCACATAGGTTACTATGCAAAATAAAGTAATGCAGCTAACAGACAGCCCGTGCACTACTTCATGGTAATGAACAGAGTATGAGACAATGAAATATGTCATTCTAATTTACAATTAACAGTGAACATTAAAATCAATGTTTAATAAATAAGTTAACATTTAATTAAAGTCTTCATGCACTAAGCCAGAATAGGTATCTTCAACATATATACACCACAAAACTGTCAACGGCTTTAAAGGGAAAATCCATTTTCAGGTGGTTTCTTGAGGGTTACGGTGAGTGCCAGCTGACAATCCTGAAAAGTAAGGGCAGTAGACATAATACTACTTCCATGAATACTTTCAAAACTAATTCAAAAATTAGCAAAATTGTGAGCTAAACTCTGATTTACATTCAACCCTGTCAATATCTGTCCACATCAAAAGTAACTAAAAATCAATTTATTAATTAAATTTAAAATAATCTTATATTAGAAAAAACAGTAAAAGAAACATGGAGATGCAGCAAGAATTACTTTTCCTCTTCCCCTCAGTTAGTCTCACAAATCCTCAACACATGAAACTGGAGTCCTGTGTGAAGCTCCTTCATAATTTTTTTCTCTTTGACAAGCTGTGAACTCTACAAGAACACTGCTGAACAGTACTAAACTTAGGAATCATTATTGGAGTGTGGTTACTTTTTACAAGCTGTCTAATCCATGTGCTAGGCATGCAGTGGTACACATTGGTCTGCTCAGTAGATATTCACCCTGCATCTTATCTGCACTTGGATCAGAAAGTGGTCCACGACAGAAAGGAGACATGGCACACTTCCACAGGACTACAGGGGTCAGAAACTGGAGATTGAGGATGCAGTTTTAATATTTACCTATTTGACAGCTCCAGTCCAGCTGCCCAATAGGCAAACACAAACTGTGACCAATGTATCCACGAAGAGGCTCTAACAGCACTGAAGACCAAAGCACAGTGTTCCATGTTTTATTACCCTGTCTTTTCAAGTGGACTAGTGAGTGTGTAAAGAAGCTTATACAGTCCATACAGAGAGCGGTTGAAATTAATATCACTGTATGAAAACATGCCCCATGAACAGTTCTCTGAATACTGCCACATGAATGAGCTTCACACTGCAGCTTTCAAATTTCCACTGACAGCACACGACAGTCCTTTCAAGTACACTCGACTCCAAAAACACCTCAAAAAACACACCTTCTTCCCCAGCTCAGAAACAATCTGACTGATGTTATCCACATCAATGTGTACACTTCTGACTCTTATCACACCTAGGATCCTACACAGAGCAGAAAAGATTAAAAATCCCACAATAAAACAATGCTTCTGACCTAAAACAAATGAGGAATCAGAATGACACACACAAAACTGAAAAAGAATTGTTGAAATAAAGCCTAACTGTGAGTGAGTTCGCTCATTCCTTCAAGCATCTGAGAACTGAGAAGAGGATACACGCTAAGATGTCATTATGTGAGAAAAGACTCCAAGAGAAGCATCAGCTCTCCTCATTTGCCATATGACCCCTCCATCTACCAAAACCTGCAGGGAGAACTTCTGGACATCTCAGTGCCATATCAGCCTGCATTTGGGAAAAATAGTATGTTCTCCCCAGATCACTGCCAACTAAATGGAAGGGCGCAACATTCTGGAGCAGGAAGGCAGCAGAAGTTACATACAAGAGGAAATAGGCTGTGAACCTTGGATGAAAAGATGGGAGAAGAGGTATAAAGCAGAAATGAACAATGGGAAAACTGAGCTGCAGGAGGTTAAAAACCACTGCAGGCAATCAAATGACCTAGAGTGCACAACGATGGAAGCTACCATAGATGGTGAGAGAGCAGAAAGAAATAATAACCCTTCAGGGACAACACACCAACCCATGAATGCCTGGTTTGGGTTCCTACCTGAGGCACTGCACAGCTCAGCCTGCAGGGGCCACAGGGCATCTCTTTTTCCGCCTGTTTTAGCACATAGCTGGAGCCTGTCCACTGAAATTTGAACTTACCGTGGTGGGAGTGAAAGAGATAGGTAGAAAATTACTTCACAGGCTCCATCTAATGCTAAAGAGAAGACAAACTGACTACTGATTTTTCAATAGATTTGTTGCAAATAGTTTCCTACATTAGCTGTCTCCAAAGGAATTTTCTCACCCACTCCAGAGCTCCTCATCTGAGCCACACTGCCTGCACACTACCAGTAACAGTAAAATCCCATCTATTTTTAATGATGAGAACAAAAAATATATAGGCTATAGTAAGTGTTAAATGGTCTTCTCAATCATAGTTTTAATACAAAAATGTTTAAAAAAATCCACAAGCCTTTACTTAAATGGATAGACAATTAAGAAGTCTGAGCTAATTAGTTGATGATTCTTTTCAGTTCTTATTGTTAGAAAATTACCATAACCTAAGCATAATTTTACTATCTCACTCAGATTGGTTATTGCTTTTATACTTCCCAGAAATCCTCTTCCTTAATATGCTTTGTCACAGACAAAGCTATACTTAGCAACTGAATGCCTGAGAAGGGTTGGGAACTATAAATATTCTGTTCCAGAAAATTACAGGTTCTATTCCCAGAATGTCACATGAAGCTAACATAACCATATCCACTAAATAAGGTAATTTACAACACTTAAAAAATTACTTATCAAAGACTTTTGCTTCCCAAGCTTACATAAGAAACCCTCCAAACTATTAACCACGGGCTTCCAAACACATTTGTAGACAAGATATGACAGCTGGCTGTGGTTTATTGTTTGGGGGTTTTCCCTTTGTTTTTTCTTAAATCCAGTAAGACTTATCTTCATACTGATTTTGCCTATTTGTGAAGCAATGCAGTTCTCCTTTGAGAAGGTAAACAGTCAGGAAGAGGAGAGCACTCACGCTGTGGGCAGCATGCACAGTCCGCTCTTTGTGGCTTTCCGCTGCTGCACATTGCTCCGCCTTCTGCGACACTGATGAACATACTTCAAAATCTGTGTGTCCCAGATCCTGCAGATATTGGTAGAGTGGGGAATTCTGAAAAGAGAGTTATAAAAAGAAAGAAAAAAAAACAAACAACAATGTTAAGAATCATTCCCTGTTTCCCATAAAACACAACTGTGAATACAGCAACCACACAACCAGCAATGAATGGATTCAGAAATGGGGGGAAAAAATTAGAAAAAGGCTTCTGCTCTCTCCAAGGACGGTACTAGTGCTTCTGGCAAAGACTATCACATTACTTTAAAAAATCCCACAGCACACAAACAAAAAAACCACCCAACTTCTTTAAGCTCCTGGCAAAACTACTAATTTACAAACAGTCCATAATAAAACAGAAGAAGCATGGGATTCTGATCACCAGAGAGTGGGTTTTCACATGTTTAGATACTTATCTATATAGACCTTTGAAAGTTCTTGTTGTCATCTGCACCAGACAGCTAGACATAATTAACTCTAATTTTGGTGTTTACAACCACATACATGGAAGTATCTAGGACAGATTTGATGGAAAAGATATGTATGCTACTTGCAGCTTTACTCAGCAATCAGTTTTAGACAGCCTAGTTAGGATTAATTTTGAGCCCTGAAAAATTCTATCAGCATCTCATGGGAGAATGTGAACAGCAGCAAACTGCATAGGAAGAACACCAACATTTTCAGAATTTAACATGCTATCAACTAAAATACTGCATATAAAAAGTAAAAACTTTACAGTGAATAATGCACAGCTATGGAGGTCTGCAGAAATAACCACCTACAGAACACCCACTCCTCATTGTTGTATCAACTATCATTGACTTGCTGGTGCAAGTTGTGAAGGTGGCCCAGCTACTCTGATCATGTACCAACACAGCTGGATCTCAAATACTGCTTGCTGTACAATATAACTTGGAAGGAATGCTTCATACCAGCTGAACAAACCAGCTTGTTCCCTCTAGGGATTTTTTTTTTAAGCCCATCACCAAAATGCTATTTTAATCACTCTTACCTATTTAAAGTATGCAAATTCATACTTTTTCTTGCTCTGAGTTACTCACAACAGATTCAGTGCCCAGTCATTACCTGAAACTCAAATATTCATACTAAGTCACAGGTACAGACAATTCCAGCTCACCCACAATGACAACGATTGTGCAAAACACTAGGATAGGTTAATGACTCACTTCCTTGTGAGAATTTTTCCAGTGTGACGATGCAATCCTATCTTTTTTCCAAGTACCCTTCCTCCACGGTTGAGTACTTTTTCAAAATGCATCCAACTCTAATTAAACAACATGCTGTTCTGGACTAGCTGTTTCTCTCTAATTAGAACATGCCACTTCACCAGAATTACTTCATTAAAATGGAAAGACTAACTAGTAATAATAGCAATAATAGACTAGAATACTTCTCCTATTTAAGACACTGTTAAATTCACATATTAACTCCAGGACAAAGCTCAGAATATGAATGGATATGCACAACCTTGTCTTCTTACAATGGTTGTCACACAGAGTCAGCCTGAGCACTGCCAGCACAGCTCAACAGCCTCAACAGCTCCGCACAAGAACTACGACAGTACCACGGAGTTTCAGTCATTTAAATGAAGACACACACAAGGAGAGGGTGAACAGAGTGTCTTGTTCAAAAACATAGTTTTAATGCTTGATTCAGGCAGGACTTCAAGGACATCATATCCAGGCTCTTGGCAAACCTGCCCATCATCTTGGCCACACTTGCCACAAGCAAGGCCAGCCACCATTTGACACATGACCGTTCTTGTACTTTATTGGGACTCACCTACTTACAGACAGCTTGCAAACTAACCTAAATATACCAAGGAGTTTTTCCACTAGAGTATCTCAGGGTGCACCTTTCTTTAGGGCCCATGAGGACGTGATTTTCTAAAAGCTGATGAAGAAAATCAGTCTATTGCTGCTTATATTGGTCCCATTTCCTCACAAAAATAGATGAAAGAAGAAAAAAAGAGGGAGAGACAGATAGACAGACAAGAGCCTGTCCACTGAAGACAGAGAGAATTAGGCAAAATCCTGAAAGCCATGCTTAGTAAGTGAAATATGCCATAGATGTCAGAAAGCTCATTCTTTCCTTTTACAAGGTATATGGCAATGTCACAATCTTCCATCTAACTGTGATTAACTGATCTTCACCTATATGGAAATGCCAAAAAAAAGTACACCATCTCTCCAAATGTTAATGAAATTTCAGCCCCTATCTGGGAACAATATTTTATTTGTTCTTGCAATTAAGGTACTTTACACAGTTTACCTAAATCCCTTCTAAGTTTTAGAAGGCTTTTACAGGATCTTGTAATGGGTAGATTTGCAGGGGTTTTTCTCAGAATTTTATGCTTGGAAGTGGAAATCAGTTTTCTGACTACTGAGTTAGCAAATCAAAATTAATTTAAATTTAACTTCAATGTTTGTCACATATTCCTGTAAGTATGTAAGGGTTCTGCTTTTTCAGCTTCTCAGAAAGTACTCAGGCTACAAAATCCTCCTCCAACAGTTTTCTGTGGCTCTGCATGCTTTGTCTTTCCCTTTTTTTCCCCAAAAGATTTGCAGAACTTAACTGCATATTGGAAAAAGCTTGTATTTTTATAAACTTAAATGATCAAAAACTATACTGTGACTAAAATCTGTAAGTTAAAATGCTGTAAGTAAAAGCACCATTGTTCTGTTTCCGAATCCCTCAGAAGCAGGCAAGATGTGAGCACAGAAAGTACTGAATAAGAAGTGGTTATTAAGAGTCTCAACAAACGGATCATAACATTTTTCCACTAAGAGTGAGGTCTCTTGAGTAGCACAGGCAGTTTTACATTTTGCTCAGAAAATTTGAAGCTTACACTCCTCCTCTATTAGAAATATTACTGATGGCATTCACACATCAGCCTATGCTAACACAACCCCACATGACCCCACATGACTCCTTTCACTGTTCAATTTCATTTCCTAGGTACTGCCTAACCAGCCTGTTCCTTGCAAAGCAGTGTGGGCTGTGTAACTTACGGAGTACGTCTCCCCCAGTCTATACATAGTATCTCCCACAACATATGTAAGTAATAGATAGAAAGTCCACTAAAGGATTTATTAAAAGTTGAAGGGTAGATTTTATGTTTGTGAACACTGCCACAGAACTTTAAGTATTATCAAGGAATGAGACAATTATTAAGCAATAACAAAACTGCAACATGATATCATTAAAATACCCTATTCTGTACACTCTGTGTTTCAGTACAAGAGACAGAAGCATCATACTTAATGCTTACAAAGCATTTTTCATCCTCACAAAGCTTTAATAATTAAATCTCACAATGTGTCTGATGACTCATGAATTACAGCTCTGAATTTCTAGCTTACCTCCTCACCCAAACCTCTTACTCCTAAATGCCTTCTTTCTCATAAGAAAAAAATCACAGGTATGCATATATCCTTGCACGTGTGAGAAAAGTTCCTTGGTTTCACCTCAAGCTGTTGTTCATCAGCATAGTCAGGCTCACCTGTTTACACCTGCAAATGTCATGATGTAAGAAAAATATACTTCTGGTTGGGGAAAATAAGAGGGCTCTGCCTTTTCTCCTCCTAATTTACTTTGCCCTAAACCAATGCATTTTGTTTTACAACAGTCCAACAACATTATAAGTAAATAAATAAATAAAGGCACAACTGCTTTTCTACTTCTGCATATATTAGAGATGACACTTTTAGTTTGAGAAATTCAGGACACACCAGAAGGTTTATCCTTGGAAGCAGTAAAGTGGTTGTAACCTCAAAAAAAAAATTAGACTTGAGAAAAAGCTTTTATATCACACTGTGAGGGAAAGTGACAGCAAAGTTGTTTCAGTGGATTGCATGAAAATTTAAAATATAAAATCTCATATTTCTATTAATACATCATCATATTATTCTAGAGGAATCTATTTCCATGTACTTCTGAAATTTTACTTTCAACCACTCTCAACTTAGATGAAAACTAGACTCATTAGTATCATCGACTCCTGTTTGACAGTCAAGTTTGTTTCTTTATTTCTAGTTGGCTCTGGCAGAAGGACATTGTAATGAATAATGTATAAAGCATGGAAGGAATGTCTTTTTTAAATATTTCAGCTTATGCCACCATCACAGTACCAGTTACTGATAAAAAATGTTATCTAAAGTAAATGATGATATAAAGACAAGGATTTCAGGAACATGTCGTATTTTTTTCTGAAGTTTCTTCCTCTAAGTCACTTTCTGAGACCATCTAAATACACTAGACAAGCATTACATTTACAGTGAAGGCATTTTTTTATTATGCTAATTATCCAAAATGAGTGCTGGAAATGAAACTGTTCCAGGACACAGAGAAGACAAAATGCCATCATTCTTTAGTGTCCTTCCTGCAGATTAAACATGGAAAATCTTATTAGTAAGTGAAGCAAGACACTAAAACCAGTTAATGTATTGAGTTGGGAACACTGGTTTTGAAAGTTTTAAGAATGACAGTCTTTCTTCTCACATCAGAAACCATCAAGAAAAAATCCACTTACCTCTTTATGACTTTTCTAATTCACTATATTCAGTCATACTGCAAAGTCATTCAACTATCACCATTTACAGATCAGTATAGGTTTGTATAAGATCCCAATACCAGAATCAAGAAAGAAAATCCTTTCATCCATTCACAACACCCTGGGCATATTTGTTTTAGATCTACACTACTAAAAATTGTTTCACTCACATACATATGTTTAATTACAACTATTTTTTTTTCACTGTTCAAAGTGGTTCAGTCTCATTCTAAACCCAAGATATTTTATGCTGGATTAAAGAAGAGTCCACTAAATTAGTTTAGGTTTTTAACAGTTTCCCAATGCTTATTTTAATGCCACTTGCCATACAGCATAAACATCACCTAACCTGAAGGCTAAACAATGTGTTTGCAACTCTAAGACTACAGTAAAAATGAAATAAAATCAAAACCAAGGCAAACATTAATCAAACATAAATTACACTACTATGCAATAAAAAGGCTGCTGTAATATAGAAATCTCTGGCTTCAACAGAGTTTACTTTTAATAGACTGACAAATACTCACATCTATTATAGCCTTGCAAGCACAGATATCACACTTTAACATGTGAGGCATTTTGTGTGTATTCTGAGAAAAACCTTCGCAATCACAAATCAGATTAAGAGACTGATAGCTTTGATACTCTTACAATAGCATCTGAAAACCAAAGCCACACCCATATTATTTTTGCTGATGCATCATGAAGTAAATGACTCAGGATTTCTCCAATAAAGACAGGGGCTCCCTACACCCATGTTCTTTACTATGATAAATTTTACCACTTAGTAAACCCCTGCCCTAGTTTCCAACCATAGCCACTGGAGCAGATCAACTTTAATAGAAATACTTAATGCCATCACACAAAAAAAGAAGGTTTAAAGATCTCTTCTTAAAAGATGGAATTTTTTCAAAGCTGAGGTTTCCAATATGTCAAGAACACTGTGGGAGCTTAAACCACCTCCAAAATAACTACACATTATGAATGATCAGTTTAAACTCACAAAAGATTAAACATTTATATCAGAGTGACAGCAAAGGCTAAGATATGCTGAACAGGTGGCTAAATTCAGACCAAAATAAACAGTATTGAAATTTTCCCCTCTCTCAAAAGAGATTTGAAAAAGTTGAGCTGACACTCACAGACAGTGCGATCTTTGTCTCCTGGAAGAGCGTATTCCATTTTTCTCTTCGGTACTGCTCCCATGCACCTGAGAGAATCTCACCCACCTCCCCGTTTCTTTCTGCTTGTCCCTCCAGGATGATTCCAGACAAGGATGAGAAGCAGCTGTCAGTGTAATTGCACCAGTGCCCCTGCACAGTGGCATTTTCTTCACGGCATCAGCGGATGCAGTCTGAAACTTCCCAGGATCATGCGATTTCTCCTGACTAATGTGGCTTTCTAACCGGGGGGAGGGAGAAGAGGATGACAGATTGCTAAAGGCTTTTAAAAAGATGCTGCTTGAAAGAATTATTGTCCATTGATCTTATATGCAGCCATTAATAAGACTTTCCAAGCAACAGTATTTAAAAGCCTTGGTCATATTCTCCCAGCTGGTAACCACCTCCTCCTGAGCACCGACTGACACAGAGCCAGGAGCTGACAGGGCTAACATTAGACAATGACTTCAAGGCAGCCAAAGAGTCATTTAGATTTCCTGCAGACCTTGGTTTCTCCAGCACTACTGTATCAGCTGATTTAGAATGAGGCTTTGAGAACTACTTTAAAGCCACTAATCTATTAACATTTCCAGATATTTTCTGATGCACAGTTTCGATCTAGTTTTGCATGCACCTAGGTGTCCTCAAGAGTTTGGGAGGTTTTCCAGCCTGTAAATCTCTGTATATCACTGTATCTGGGACATGGGAATGCTCCTTCCTTTGCATTTTCAGCAGGTGGCCGCACATTACTGCCATTGTGGAAAAGCATTAGAAAGAATTATTACACACTGGACAAAGCACTGAAATTCACTGAGAGTTCCGGACTATTTACTCACTCAAAAATGGACCTGTGAATACAGGTGGAAGGCTGAGCAGGTCCTTTCTGACAAGGACAGATATGAAGAATAGTTGAAAAACTGAAAGTAAAAGTGGTAAACATTACCTTCCCTAAAGGACAAGTTAACAAGCCAGCTGACTCCGTACCTGGAGCTTTGGCTGGGAAGTTACTGAGCATGCAGGTCATCAAACTCATGATACAGGAAGGCTGGCTTGTTTTACACCAGTTACTAACAACTCACAGATTTTACCCTTTGCTTCCATTCAAAACTAAATTAATGAGATTAATGCATCTGACTGGTAAATGAGCCGAGTATTTCTGATACATTTTGAAAACCTCTTTAAAACTAGTTCCAAAGAATTGTTTACCCATTATAAATTATATTAATTCTTACTCCTAATGACAACACACTGTGTACAAACATCTTTACTGAAGTGAAAAGTACCCAAGAAATGAAAGAGGCAGAGACATTATAAAGATTAAAAGCATACTATGCAAATCTTTTTTATTCAAGTCTCTCAAGAAGTTGATTTATGACTTGAAGTTGTAACAGCAGTCCTGCAGTATTAACCCTCCTGTAAATGACTTCAGAGCAACCAATACAGAGGATTAAAAAACAGACCTCAAAATTCACTCTGGATCATCATATACTTTTGTCTTAAAATTTCCTATTAAAAATAGAATCACAGAAGATTCTGAGTTGGAAGGGACCCACAAGGAGCATTGAGTCCAACTCTTAAACGGCACCACTGCCTCCCTGGTGGGAATCGAACCTCCGGTCTCCTGCGTGAGAGACAGAGACACTCACCACTGTACCAAAGTGGTAGACAAGGCAATATGGGTTTACACACCATACAGGCCATATAACACTTTAACCTATCGGTTCAGGTGATACCCAAAAATGCTTGATGAGTTGACTTGGCCTCCACAACACCCAGAGTGGTTTTCAACAGTTTTAAGCTCTCAGTTTCTTTGATTTTCTCTCTGGTATCATGTGCCTCCGAGTCACATGGTGAAAAGGAGCAAAGCCTGTCCTCCCCTCCACCTCAGCAAACTGCTGAGAAGCAAAATACCTGAAACAGTCCATCCTTCACTAGTCCAAATGCCTCTGCAGCACATTGCAATTTTCAGCAAAAAACCTGCATGGTCAATTTAATCTGCCATTACCAGTGAGTGCAGCACCATTTTGGAACACTGATGGTAATATTTATTGAACAGAAAAAATAAATCTGTTTTGTTTTATTTCTTAAGCAGGTTAGTTCACAGTCTAATCAGTCTCCTGAGCCATCTTGCAGCATCACCCACAAATCTAGATACCAGTATAAGGAGGAGAATGGGAATAAGCCAGAAAAGATGAGTGAAGCCTGAACACCTTTTCTGGCAACAGCCCACACTTCAGGCAGAGAAGGAACAGTCCCAGAACCAGTTCATCAGAACAAGTGAATTGTGATTTTGACAGAAATGTGTACCCAAAACTGGCTTTGTTTCATGCATATGTACAAAATGAGAGTACTACATCTTCAGTCCACCCAATATTCAGTGAGAAAAACCCTGCTCAGGGCACAATACTGACAATAACATCAAAGGTGTATGAATATTCCTTTTTCAGCTTCTTTCTCCTAACTCATGTTTGAGATATTATTTTTTACAATACAACATTACAGGCTGGATGCTTAACAAAAATCACATTAATTTGGAAATCCTAATGTTTTCAGGGTTTTGAATGAAAGTGACTTAAAATTGTCAACGTTTCTAAGGTTAGCTTCCCTGGAGTTTTCTTAGTTTTATTTATTAACAAAATAATTTTAGAACAGCTAACTCTGTGAAGAAAGCATTTGTGAAAACACACAACTGAGTGTTCTGAAAAAGCTGAACCCCTTTAAACACACGGTTTAAAAGGGTTCAGATGAGTACTTGAACATCTCAATTTAGTGATGCACCAGTATTCAAAGCAAAGAAACATCATCTTTTAGACATTCTTTACTACTGTAGGCATGCTGAAAACACAGCAGCTAAGGTGTCCTGAATACAATTCTATGATGCTGAGAAATGCTGGTGCCTCTTTCTGGAATCTCTCTTTAAATCTCACAGAAATCTGTAGATCAGAACATTCTGTGTAGGAATCCTCCACACACCAAGCAGCACCTTGATCTGATGCCTAAACAAGCAGTGAGAATTGTCCTTCTGACCCTGACATTTGAAGGCATTATGAAGTTGCCCAACACTTCACTTTTGCGCCACATCCCTCCTAGGCAGACTCCCCCACTCCTGACCCCTTCCCACACAAGCCTAACCCATGCAGCTGCCAGCTCTGCTGCGTCTGGGGGGTTCCTTTCCCACTTAGGATGGCATCTCCTTGCAAATCACTTCCACACTGTTTTCAGGACTCATTTCTCACATCAGCTTCTCCAACAACAGCAAAAAGACAAAGAACATAGACCATGTGTGCATCTCTTCCTCCAATGACAGGAGGACTGACTGCTTGAGCAGGGGCTGGCTGTGAAATGAGAACACCTGTTACACATTGGAAATCTTTGCTCTGAGTTTGTGGGCTCCAATTCAAGGTTCAGTAGAGCTGTATTCCATATTTTTCATAGATAAAAACTTCTGAATTCAGACATGAGATTTTTGAATCACTTTGTGTTCAACTCCAACTTGTTTTCCTTTTAAATACAGATTGGTATCGATCCTGAGATTTGATACAGATGGGTGAGCCAAAGAGAGTCTCATTTTGTTAACTTGTTATTATTCTCCCATTTGCAAAAAAGAAAATGTGAAATCATGAAATAACACATATACAGTTTACATTGTATTTTTCAGTCTGGGATTTCTAATGGGACAAACAATAAATCCCACATTTAGAAGTGTAAAGACACACTAATGATCAGATCTTCTAGATCTAGAATAAAAGATCAGATTCCACAGTGACATTAGCATCATGACATTCATAACATATCTCCACTAGCACTGAAATAGCCAACAAATAGCAGTATTACTTTAATTATATGGATGGAACTGGTAGTTGGAATGGCATAAAACTCAAGAATTAATTAAAACAATGTCTCAAGTAAGGACTGGTTTCTTTTCTAATTAAAATGTTTAAAAATCAAAATTATATGCCAACAAAATTAATTTAGCATTACATTGTAGACAATTCTACATGCAAAGCTTTGTATGCCAAACCCTGAGTATGAGAATAGTCCTTGAAAATCTAAAGCAGTGGCAGTTTGACATCATGAGCATCAAAATCTTATTTTTGTGCAGTTTGATTAACTGTCTTCTGCAAACACAGAATTAAAATTGAAAACAAGTCAGCTCTAAATCTGCTACCAGAACCCTAGAGGTGACACAGTAAGGAAGATTTTCTGAGATTAGGTTCCAAAAACAGTCTGGGTGAACCTGAAGGAATGAGCACGTCACACATGAGGAAAGGCTGAGACAGCTCACATTGTTCAGTCTGGAGAAACATCAGGGCAAGTCCCATACCCAAAGGAAGGGAGAAACAGCTGCGTTTCAGTGGTGCCCTGTGACAGGACCAGAGGCAACGGGCACAAACTGAAGCGCAGGAGGTTCCCTCTGAGCATCAAGAAACATTTTTTCAGTGCGAGGGTGACTGAGCACTGGCACAGGTTGGCCCAGCGAGATTGTAAGGTCTTCACCCTCAGAGACATCCAAAAGCCATCTGGACACGGTCCTGGGCAACTGGCTCTAGATGACACTGCTTGAGCAGGAAGGGTGGACCAGATGACCTGCAGAGATCCCTTCCAACCACAAACAATGGAATTCTATGAACACAGCTTGGTAAAAAAAGGTGTAAAACCAAGCTCTCACAAGCTCATTAAATATAGGACAAATTACATAACTGAAAGCAGAACTTGGGAGCTGAAAATGTAGTGTTTGGATCACCTTCATCCCAGTGCTCTGAAAGAATGGGCACAGGAGATGAAAGATCCAGCAGAAAGGATTTTTAATCAATCTATAAACTAAAAAGCAGAAAAAAAGTAAACACAGTGCCTATATTTACAAGGAAAAAAAGCAATCCAGAACATGTCAGGTCCATCATTCTGATCAAAAGCCAGCATGCTACTGAGAATAATTAATCTTTCCTGCAGAATTCAAACACAAAGAAAACAAATGATCGTCAAAGAAGATGTCATGTAGGTTCACCAGAGGTAGATTGTGCCAAACTCATCTAACATCTTTCTTTGATAATGATTTTTATAGATAAAGGGAATGCAAGAAGTTCAGATGGACGTTTCATACCATGCCCTATGGATATGGACGATACTGTGCTGCATAAGTCAAGATGAAAAAGATGGGAAAGGAACCAAGTATGGTGATGGCAGAGGTAACAGCGGCCTATGCTGAATGAAAAGCTGTCAGATCAGAAGGTTACTAATGGAGTTCCTAAAGAATGAGACTCTGGTCAAAGCTTTTGAATCTTTAAAAGCTTTGGTATTTGGTATAATTAGACTTACACCAAAAAGCATGGTAATGACATTTCCCAGTAAGACCAAGGAACATCACATACACACAAAAGGATTGAAACAACATACAAAAAGAACTAGATGATCTTACAGGGGTACTGCTAATGGCATGCAATTTAACAGCAGACAACAGCAAGACCTTACACAGAGGGACTAATAAAAATAAACTCTACAGTAATGTGGAAGCTGTTGATAAAATCAAGGACACATAAGTGGTTACCATATTATATCACAACTGAGTGAAACATTATTTAGACTTGAAAAAGTTGTTTGTAGACCTAGAATGTAAGAAACAAAGTATTCCCAGAAGCAGAGAGTGAAAATAGTCATGTAAGACACCATCCAGAATGCTGACTACCCTGCTGCAAGCTCAGGTAAGGAAAGTAGAACTGAAGAGATGCGAAAAACACCAAAAAACCCAAACTATCAAAAAACTAAACCAAAAATAAGGAACAGAAGAATCTGTTTCATGAAAGGAAGCCAAAATATATTCTTTTATCCAGCCTAACAAAATCCTTAGCCAGAATAAGTTTTCTTTCTATAAATACATTAGGAGAGATGAATTCTTCCCCTGTACACAGCACTGGTGATGCCGCACCTCGAATCCTCTGTTCTGTTTTGGGCCCTTGACTACAAGGAAGACATGGAGGTGCTGGGGTGAATCCAGAGAGGGGCAATGGAGCTGGTAAAGGGTCAAGAGCAGAAATCTGATGAGGACCAGCTGAGGGAACTGAGGATGTTTAACCTGGAGAAAAGGAGGATCAGCAGATACTCTCAACAACCGCCCGAAAGGAGGTTGTAGCCAGGTGGGGGTTGGCCTCTATTCCCAGGCAGCCAGAGACAGGACAAGAGGAAAGGGACTCCATCTGAGCCAGGCAAGCTTCAGGTTGGAATCAGAAAGGATTTCTTCGTGGAAAGAGTTGTTAAGCATTGGAATGGATTTCCCAGGGAGGTGGTAGATTCACCATCCCTGGAAGGGGATCAAGGAAAGACTGGATGTGGCACTTAGTACCATGGTCATTAGTTGACAAAGTGGTGACCAGTCAAAGATTGGAGTTGATGATCTCACAGGTCTTTTCCAACTTAACTGATCCTGTGATTCTGTAAATTCTGGAGAAATATAAGAACTACATATATGAAATAATGGAAAATACTAGCGGGTGTGCAAGTAGGTATGAAGTAGCTATGAATAAACATCCAGTCAGAAATTAGATGGCAATTATAAATGATCAAAGCAACAAAGTTCTGACACAACTCTGCCCCACCCCCCACCGGCATAATGATGGAGAAATTCAGCTGATTTGAACAAGAAGCTTCTTTATTTTATATATTAGAAAAATAAAATAAGGAGATTTCATTGTCCAAACAATAAAAAGAACCTAACATTATTCCAATCTCATAAATACACAAAACATTGCAATTTTCCAGAGGACCCAAAGCACGCTGTAACTGCAGCATTCTACTCTTCTAGCCCATGTTGTAAGAAAACTCATCTCAAGCAGCTTAACATCAAATTCCCTATCTCATGATCTCGCTTAATAAATTCAGACAGGCACTAATAAAGCACAACATGAATTGTTCCTCCATTGTTCAGTACAATTTGCCCCACACTGCCACAATTTTTAATTTGACATTCTGCTGGCAGACAAGCCCAGGCCAAGCGTATCAGGGGCACTTCTGGGTTTCTTGGGTTCTGTCCCTGTCCCCAGAATTTGTAGCATTTTAATTAAAAGAGCAACTGGTTGTAACAAACGCAAGAACTGAAGTGCTGGGACTATGCAGTCAGTGAATGAAAACCGCTGGTTGCTGCTGGAATTAATTTATGAACCGGATAGAGTATGGCAGCACTTAGTGGATAGAGTAAATACCCATCGTTCATTATTGTTCAATCACAATGATCTGCAGTGGTGCTTGAACTGAGTGGAAAACACTGCTCTCCCAGGGCAGCAACACTGTGCTTCCCCTCCTTCAGAGATAAATTAATGTAAAAGATGTTTTAAGTGAGAAAAATTATCAGTCTGTGGAAGCTTATAAACATCTATCAGAAGCCCATCATCTGTTTGATGCTGCACAGTCTGTAATGCAGACAGCTGCCACTGATGTATTCAGGGTCAGCTGGACAGAGCTATGACCTGAAAAACATACAGAAAATTAACACTAGCCAAAACTGTGATGTGGAACAGGTGAAGACTATCCCATTTGCTTTGCTTCCCTCTCCTACCTGTTCTGTTGGTTACAAAAACACGAAGGACCATTTCTTTCCCGATTATGCATGCTAGTACCCCACTATTCCTTATAATATTGGCCAGTACCTTACGCATAGGGGCTCCAAATGCACAGAGAAAACTGCTACTCACAGCAACCAAGGTCTAAATGCTGGAGGCCTCCTTCAAAAGTGGCTCCTGAAGAAAAAGGTAAGTGACCCACTGAGGTGCAGAGAAAATGCGGTCACTTACAAGTAACCACAAATAATCAAGGGGGAGAGTTTGGGGTCTGAGAAAAAGAATTATAAAAATAATTTAAAAAATTAGTCCCTTGTACCATGAACTACCCAAATACTCTTCGGCTCCTTAACAACTCCCATCTCCAGCTCATCTATGTGGAAGCATGATCATACTTCTCTGTGGAGACCTCCTTTTAGCATGAACAGCATGAACTCTGCTGAGCACTTCTGAAGACAAGTTTTGCATGTCTTTCAGAGCACTGTCAGTGGGCAGCTCACTCAGTTCTGCACTCCAACCAATCAACCAACCCAAACAACCTGCCCTGGTCCCACCCTTCCCTTATCGGATGCTGTACCATACCACAGCTCCATTATTATGTTACACCTACAAAGTGTGCATGTATACACACACACACACACACACTTGATACAGTAAATGCATCAAAGAGCCTTTATTAACGACAGAAACCATTTCCAAAACACAAATACAATAGTGGAGGTCATAAGCAGGGAGGTCTTTTACTCTCTACAGAGCAGAACTTTTCTAATGAAAATGGTAATCACCGCATGAACTGAAGAGTTGTGAACTGAAGAGTTGTGTCACTGTTAACCCAGAAGGAAATGCAGAGGGCAGGCATTTTACCTGTGAAATAGTCTCACCATAGATTTATTGTATGAAAGGGAAGTGATTTAACATAGCAGCAATAAAAACAACAGATTGTATTGCTAAGGTTCAAGACTGGTTGAGGAAGAACACAAAACTTTGTGGTACAGACCAAAGACATGTAGTACTTATGAAAGGAATTATTTTTTCTCAGCTGGGTAAGGAGAGTTGTGCATCCTGGTTGGAGGAGAAGCCTTAATACCGTTATAATAATTATTCATTGTAAAGGCAGCAGCTCTCTATGACCACTTTCCCTGCACACCTACAAAGCCAGGCGTGTCCTCCGTGCACATACAGTTACATTCATATGCTCCAAACTGACTCGATTTTGCCACCAAACTGCAACAGCGCACATATTTACTTAGCCACTCTTTTAAATAAGGCCAAGGGGATACTGTAGAGTCATTATCTAACAAGACGTGATATAACCGCAAACGTTTTATGCAAATCCCTTAATGACACAAACATTAGAGAGACAAGGCAGCCTCAGCCTTCGCCGCACAGCCGAGCGCGCACTGAAACGCATCTTTGATGTGAGTGACACCGAGACAGAAGCAGAATTTTCAGCCCTTTCCCCGCTCTGCCCTGGTCGCACAGCTCAGCCCGGCCGGCCCGGGCCTCCCGCGGGGCGCCCAGCGCGAACCCTCCGCACAGAGCCCCGCACACAGCCCCGCACAGAGCCCCGCACAGAGCCCCGCACAGAGCCCCGCACACAGCCCCGCACACAGCCCCGCACAGAGCCCCGCACAGAGCCCCGCACA
>WEKX01011156.1:261824-280053 GCA_013390025.1 Pitta sordida
CGGCCGCAGCTCTGCCCGTGTCCGCCGCGGGTCCCGGGGCGGGCCGGGGGTCGGCAGCAGAGCCGGGGTCGGGGCCGGGGCTGTCGCTCCGTCTGGCTCCGCGGAGCTGCCAGAGTTGGTCAGTGCGGCTTTGCTCGTGTCAGGGGTGTACCTGCCCTGGCCGGGCTCCTGCGAGCTGGATCCCCTCGGGGGAATTGGAAACCCTTCGCTTCTGGCGTTCCCAGCTGCCGGATGCTCTCCTTACCTTTCCTTCCTCGTTTCTTGACCGCTGCCGCTGGAATGGCTAAAAGAGCCGCAAGGGAAATTTTTGGTTCAAACCGAGATCTTCCCGTGTTTAAGGAGTTGCTCCTATTTTTATTTGCCTGCACGGTGTTGTGCTGTTAGTACTTTTGTTCACTCATCTGTTGGGTTAGTAGATTCCTTGCTTATCTTCCTGAAGACGAGAATACAAGAACACAAGTAGTTTCTGTAGGTGAGGGTTATGATGTGCATATTGAGTGGAAACGCAACTCATTGCAAGGTAAACCTGAAGCAGAGAAGTGCTTCCTGTAAGGATTGGGATGGCGGATATTCTAAGGAAAAAGCAATACACAGACAGCAAGAAGAAACATCAGTCTAGTTCTCAGTGTTTTCCTCCTCCAGTGTGTCAAATTGTTATTAACTCCAGCTTTAATCATCTGCGCTTTCATAGTTAATCAGAATTTACCGGAAAATAAAAAAACTATTTAATGCATCTTTCTGCTTCATTTAATATATTCTCGTTTTTAATACATATGACAGATTTTCTTCGGATTTCAAAAAGCATGAAAGCAAGCAGGAAAAGAAAAAAAACTTAACAGCTGCATTGTATGTTCCTGTTGTTTAGGAGGTCCCCTGGCAGTGCAGCTCGGCCCTTTCTCTTTTAAGAGTTAAACAGCTGTGCAAATAAAATGTTAGGGGGTGCTCAAGAGCTTAGAGCTGGGCTGTTAAAATTTGATACGGTGCTAAGTTTCAGAAAGTTGGGTAGATTTTTCAGGACCCTTAGAGCTTCGGTAGCGTGACCCAGTCTCTGTTCTGGTGTATATTGTGGTGGTGGTTGTGGGGAAGGTGAGGACAAAGGCGAGCGAAGTCTCTTGAAAGCAAAAGGGAAATGCGTGCTCAGGAATATCAGTAAGAAGAAAGTGGGGCAGTTGCATGGGAAGCATGAATTTTAGAAAGGAATATGAAGGGAGGGGGGCATAAAGAGTGTCCTTGTGGGTGGGAAGAAGAGGAATATTAAAGGGGGATGAAGGGACAGGTATTGAAGAGGGGGTGATGAGTGTTTTGTGCGTGTGACAGATTCTGTGAAGGTTAATAAAAATGGGGAACAGGTGAAACAACGTCTTGAGTTTCATGGTCCTGCTGACAGCATCATGACAGCTTTTGGCATTTCAGTGAAGAAGCTCCTAGGTGGGGTGTGAGAAGGCTGAGGACTGCCAGAAGACAGTTCTGAAGGTTTAATACCCCTCTCTTCGTATTTCTGTGAAACTTAGTGCCTGAAATATATATAGGCATGCTTTATAAAGCTCTTGCTCACATAAAAACTTACAAACTCTTGTGTTTTAATTACAGTCCTGTGATCTATAGGATCTGTTTCCTACAGTGAAATGATTTAATTGGGAATTCAGTTGTTACTCTGGTTTGTGCCATATAAGCCAGTTTTCTGGCAACTGGTTGGTCATGNTTCATTTAATATATTCTCGTTTTTAATACATATGACAGATTTTCTTCGGATTTCAAAAAGCATGAAAGCAAGCAGGAAATCTCTACTTAACAGCTGCATTGTATGTTCCTGTTGTTTAGGAGGTCCCCTGGCAGTGCAGCTCGGCCCTTTCTCTTTTAAGAGTTAAACAGCTGTGCAAATAAAATGTTAGGGGGTGCTCAAGAGCTTAGAGCTGGGCTGTTAAAATTTGATACGGTGCTAAGTTTCAGAAAGTTGGGTAGATTTTTCAGGACCCTTAGAGCTTCGGTAGCGTGACCCAGTCTCTGTTCTGGTGTATATTGTGGTGGTGGTTGTGGGGAAGGTGAGGACAAAGGCGAGCGAAGTCTCTTGAAAGCAAAAGGGAAATGCGTGCTCAGGAATATCAGTAAGAAGAAAGTGGGGCAGTTGCATGGGAAGCATGAATTTTAGAAAGGAATATGAAGGGAGGGGGGCATAAAGAGTGTCCTTGTGGGTGGGAAGAAGAGGAATATTAAAGGGGGATGAAGGGACAGGTATTGAAGAGGGGGTGATGAGTGTTTTGTGCGTGTGACAGATTCTGTGAAGGTTAATAAAAATGGGGAACAGGTGAAACAACGTCTTGAGTTTCATGGTCCTGCTGACAGCATCATGACAGCTTTTGGCATTTCAGTGAAGAAGCTCCTAGGTGGGGTGTGAGAAGGCTGAGGACTGCCAGAAGACAGTTCTGAAGGTTTAATACCCCTCTCTTCGTATTTCTGTGAAACTTAGTGCCTGAAATATATATAGGCATGCTTTATAAAGCTCTTGCTCACATAAAAACTTACAAACTCTTGTGTTTTAATTACAGTCCTGTGATCTATAGGATCTGTTTCCTACAGTGAAATGATTTAATTGGGAATTCAGTTGTTACTCTGGTTTGTGCTATATAAGCCAGTTTTCTGGCAACTGGTTGGTCATACAGTATTGCAGTAAAATTGTCAACAACGTGTGTGAAGGCTTCAGGTGAAACTTGAAATGCCCAGAAATCCTTCTGCTCTTCCTACAGTTTAACTTGAAGGGCCTGATGTCTCTCTCTGGCATCTTCATTTAATGTACCTTCAGAACGAAGCAACATGGTACACCATCACCAATATTGCTTTAATATTTTTTAAGTAGTATTTGCAGATATGACCTTGGTATGTAGGGCCCTCTGTAAGAGATACTGTGCTGTTTGAGGGTACTGTGGTGTGGGGAGAAATACATACTGAACACTGCTTCTGTCCATAGGCAGAAGTTGCAGAAGGTCTGAGATTGATAACCTGGCTTTAACCTCCCTCCAGCTTACCTGCTGCCTTTCTAAATAATGCAGTACGTATTCACTTTCTTGCTGTCCATCTTTTCTGTTTCACCTACAAAGTTGTTTCAGCTACATCTCACTCCTGAGCTGGACATAATTCAGTGATAGGTGAAGGAGTTCTGACACAGCTGCTGCTTACGTGTTTTAAAATGTTTTATGTAAATCTGGACTTGTTGGAACTAAGGAACTATATAGAACTTATTTAAATACTTTTACGTAATAGGTATAAAGATTATCTTACTGTAGTGATTAACTTGTATCTTGCTTTCACTCTTAATTTATTCTTCTGTCATTGCTGTCTTGGGTACTACATATTCTAAATATATGATGCCAATGAATGCACATTTAATAATTTTCTGCCTGAAACTGTTATGCTATCTTGAAATATGTTCTTTGCCTTTAAAAGGAAAAAACAGAAGCTCAGAGTTACAAGTTTGACATTTATTGTTTCTTGCTGAAGAAACAATCCTTATATGTGAATGTATACAGCTTATTTAATGTGGGCAGAATGTATAGCTTAGGCTTGAAATTGGATTTGACAACAGCAATGAGAAAAATGTAGTGTATTTTAATGTCAGAAGTGTAGTTCAAATGGAAAAAACATAGCAAGATCAGAAAAAACCAAAAATCAACATGACTTTTCCAATCGAACTTCATTGCTTTCAAGGATTGAAAAAATGAGGCCTCCAGGGTTTAATGTCCCTTTAACCCTCAAACATGTCAAGTCTCATTAGAGTTACTCAGCTCCGTCTCCACATGGGATCTTAAAAGGTTGTTTATTCATCTATTGTCCTTACTCTAAAGTAATCCCTAGCTTTCTTGTTTTATTTCAACAAGTGAATGAACCATCTGAGATTTTGAAATTGGTGTTTTCCTTTTGCAGTTTATTTAGGATGTTTTCTAGAACTATGCTTGTTTGGAAACCAAAGTTTTCCCTTGTATTTTACAAACTACATTCGCATTTACAAACTGTATGTATTATCTTCTGGGATGTTGTGCCTCATTCCTTTCTTTGTTTTCATTTGAGGATTGTGGCACCTGAGAAAATCAGAGCCTCTCTATAATGAGACAATAAATACACATTTGCAGGAAATAAATTTATGATCTCACAATACTTTCTTGAGGTGTTTACATAAAGAAACTTTCTTTCTGTAACTGAAAGCAAAGTAATTAAACTGAAAAGCCTTGAAATGGATCAGTAAAATTTAGGCTGGAGAACAGGTGTTTTAAAATACTGTTTCTCTGTGCAGTGTGTTAATTGCTATTGCAGTAATCTCTCAGTGTATCCCAAACATTTAGCAGTAATTCTCTTCCTACATACCCTTTAAAAGCCAGATTGGCTTTCTTATTTTGTGTTTGTGATTTGTAATATTTTATGACAGAAGTATTCTCAGGAACAGTAAATTGGCTGTTGGAGCAAGGTGTTGCTTCACATCAATGAAAATAACACATCGATTCCTTGGCAGATACCTTCTGGGCATTGTATTGCATATTTTCTTATATAGCCTACAGATGTGATTTTCTGAGGACATGGTTTGCATACGTAAACAAAGTGCCATGAGAAAGCAAATATTTATATTTGCAGTAGGCCAGCTGCTGAGCAGCAACTGTTTGAAGCCCTTTCCTTTTCCTAGTAAATGTGAAATAGATATGTGAAGTAGATGTCACCTCATAGGTGAAAAGGAGTAACGTGCCTTATATAGTGTGTGGTAAGATAGCGGTGCACAAATGGCCAGCTCCTATAAAGTGGCTGATTTGTTGAACTCACACCCTGGTTTTCCCCATAGTGACTCAATTGTGTACCCATACCTGAAGCTTAGGTCCAGCTGCTGTCAAAATCTGATTCATTATTTTACTGTCTTCCTACTGGTTTGTGTTTCAGAAAAGATATTGCTTTGGAGTAGGTTGCAGGATCCTGTCCAGTGTACCTCTTGGGTGACTTGAGATCACAGAATCACAGAGTTAATGATGCTGGGAAAGACCTTTGAGATCATCCAGACCTAAAACCACCTAATCAACTAAACACATCCAGTCTTTTTTCTAATGCTTCCAGGGACAGTGACTCCACCACCTCCCTGGGCAGCCCATCCCAATGGTCAGTCACTCTTTGAAGAATTTTTTTCCTAATGTCCAGGCTAAACATCTCCTGGCACAGCTTGAGACTGTGTCTTCTTGTTCTGATACTGGGAGAAGAGACCGACCCCCACCTGACTACAACCTCCTTTCTGGGAGAGCAATAAGGTCTCCTCTGAGCCTCCTCTTCTCCAGGCTAAAACAAACCCAGCTCACTCAGCGGCTCTTCACAGGGCTTGTGTTCCAGATCCCTCACCATCCTTGTCACCCTTGTCTGGACACCTTCAAGTATCTCAACATCTTTCTTAAACTGAGGGGCTCAGCACTGGACACAGTGCTCAAAGTGCAGCCTCACCAGCGCCGAGTACAGGGGAAGAATGGCTTCCCTGGTCCTACTGGCCACACTATTCCTGATGCAGTCCAGGATGCCATTGGCCTTCTTGGCCACCTGGGCACACTGCTGCCTCATGTTCAGTTTCCTGTCAATCAGCACCCCCAGGTCCCTTTCTGCCTGGCTGCTCTCCAGCCACTCTGTGCCCAGCCTGTGGTGCTGCATGGGGTTGTTGTGGTCAAAGTTTAGGAACTGGCACTTGTTAAGTCTCAGCTGTTGGATTTATCCCATCTATCCAGCCTGTCCAGGTCCCTCTGCAGAACCCTCCTACCCTCTAACAGATTGACGCTTGTTCTCAGCTTGGTGTCATCTGCAAATTTGCTAATGGTGGACTCAATCCCCTCATCCACATCATCAATAAAGATATTAAACAGGACTGGGCCCAACAGTGATGGTCCTATGGGGCACCCTGAATACCAGGAAAAGGGCCCTCTGCTCATGTGGAGCACTGCAAGGAAAGAAATATCAAGCTGTGTTATCATAGCAATGTCCAGAACTGTTTTTCCCTGTTTCTTGGACAGATGCAGGTGAACATGACTTGTTCTTGTTGTTTTGTTCTTCCCAAATACAGAAGTTGTTAACATAATCTCAAAAATATGGGCATAAAAATTATCTGGGAAAATTATTCCTTTAACAATAGTAGGGTTTATTGCAGAAGGGGTAATGCTATTGAATTTTTTTGCCTTAGTTCAGTTTCATATGTCATCTTTTCTCCATATTCCTGTGCTGGACAGGCAAGATAACAAGATACAAAAATTTGAGGAGAAAGATTAAAAGGTGTGCAGTAACAGTGCTTAAGATTGCACCGTCTTCCTGGCTTTCCTGATTGTTCATAGTGCGTCGGAGAAGAGACACAAGCGGTTTTTTCTCAGTTGTCAAATACTATCATCTGAAGAGCAGAAATGGACACTTATAAGGCCAAAGGGTTGAGAGCAGAAGTTGCTTCAGGGTGTTCACATCCTCCTCTAAAATAAATTGAAGGAAGAGCAGGAATACTTGCCAGTCAAGCAATATCAAGTGTCGGTCGCAGAGGAGCTCAGCAGGATGAGAATGGGTGTTGCTTTTTCCTCAGCATGCTGGAGGACATAATTCAACAGAGGGACAAGTATCTACGTATTTTCTGTGCTGTGACCTGGGGTCAGACAGAGTACATGCACTGACCTGCATAGGTGGTGCTAATGACTATTTATTGTTAGAAAAATAGAGCCCTTTTATACCAATTTTTTTTAAGTGTGTTGGTGTTTTTAAGCATCTTTTTTATATTTTCTTCAGCAGTGAGCGTGGTGTTGGCTGGTCTTAGATGAGCAGCAGATTTCCTGTTGGTGATGGCAACATGGCTAGTCACTTTATTTATGGATTTCTTCCTTTGCCCAGTCAAGCAATTTGGAGGACACCTCTTCACAGTTTCTCTGGCTCTTGAATATTTAATCTGTTTATGCAAATTATGTGTTTCTGCTCTTACACTTGGATTTACTATTCATATTCCTGGATGCAAGGATTCTCTTTGAGAAATGGGTTAAGATTGGAGAGGGGAGATCATGGTGATTCTCTAACCTCCTGAGAAGAACAACAGAGAATCTAATGTCCAGTCAAAAGTTTCATCTGAAATTGAATTTAGGTTGACTGCAAGTGTTTATGGCTCTCCCACAACCCTAGGCAAGGTGTTCCTGTAGTTGTTTACCCTTTGGGCTTCATAATAATTTTGTAACTTTGTTCCAGGTTTGAACTTGTCAACTTCAATGGTCAGCTGTGGGAACTCATCAGGTCTTTTTTTTTTTTTTTTTATGACTAAAGAGACATCAGTTATTAAAAAATCTGTCCTATATGCTTAAGTATATACTTCTTAAATTCTTGGTTAAATTAAGATGAATGAGCTTTCTGGGGATTTGAGACATAATTTTGAGACCTTGGGTACTTGTAATTATTTCTGAGATTGCCAGAAGGTGACATAGAACGTCAGTAACAGTCTGGCAAGTGCTATGTACAGAAATATTTCAGCTCCCTTCATCTTTTTATATTTATCAGAAGATTTACTGCTTTACTGCAGACCTGCATGAAGCTCTCATAAAATAACTATCTACATTGATTTCCGAATTCTCTTCAACTTTTACTCTTCTAAGCATAACCAACCATCTCTGTTTTAAGTGAATCATTCTATAGGGCACCAGGAAAAAAACCCACTCTCCAAACAACTCAGCACTCTATGCATTTGCTGTAGGTATAATGTTTCTTTGATTATAGGTATTGTTTTTCATTAGAGGCTTGTTTATGTTTGCCATCTAACAAGTCATTCTCACATGACTTCTAGTCATTCCTTGCACCTTTATGTATGAGTTGCCTCCTACTTAGTTTTCTCTCTGTTCTAGTTGGAAAATTGTCCCTTTTAAAGCGCTATGTTATGTAGGACTGTTTTTTATCCACACGCAGCAAATTAATTTAGTTTATAATCAACTGAACTTTAATTCATGATTTCTATAGAAGTCTATACTTTTTACTCTTGCCTAGCTGCTGTAATTTTCTAAGTAGTTCATCACTTGTATTTTGCAGAAACTTAAAAAGAGATTTTGTTGAGGAAAACTACTGGTATGCATTCCCTTCCTGGAGTCTTTCCTCTCATGTCACTTCTGTGTTTGAAAGGGCTCTTCATCACATTCCTTTCTGATTGAGCGGTTGAGTGCAGATCTGTATTGATACTGAGACTGTAATGTGCCTGTTAATACATTGACCCTATCTGCTCTAGATGAAATGTGCAATCACTTTAAAGCAGACAGTGGTGTCTTTATTATACCACACAAATTGCTGATCTCTTCTGTCTGCCCCAATGCTTTTTAATGTTGAAGTAATTTGAAGAATTCTAGTAGGCTTCAGAAATCGTATTGAATTGCACTTATTAGCAGAAGTTAATTTTTCTTGCTCTGTTCATTATCCAGGTTTCCACCATTGGCATATAAAGAACTGGCTTGTTTTCTTTGTATTCCTTTACATTTTTGTGTTTTCCTTTTGAAACTTATATTCAAGTACTGGTGCCATGTCATAATTTCTGAGTGCTCTCTATAATAAATACTAGTTGAAAGCGGTGCAGAGGAATTAGTTTGGTTGCTATTCAAAACGTTAGGGAATCTCAGTACAGAGTGAAACTTCCAAGGTTTGTGGAATGGGACAGATAATCCCCAGGATATCACTTACCTAGCCAGTGTTTAATTTCCTGCATCTTCTTCAATCTGTTTCTCTCACATGAGGAAGGATTCCAGAGCAGACTCTCTCCTGTTTTCAGGGAACTTTAATAGCTTAATAAATATTACTGAACACAGCCCAGGTCTACTGCTGTGTTTTGCTCTGTGACAAACTGGGCATCCCTTCCTTGGTTTTTTACCATAGAAAACAGACTCTTTTATTGCCATCACTTAATTCTCCAACTGAAAGGGCAGTTGCCGTGTCTGAAAGTGAGTGTACAGTTCTCTTCTGCTGTTTGGGATCAGTGGTTACTCATCTGAAGGGTTTGTTGTTTTTTTTTTCTCCCTATCAAATTATTGACTCTTCTCTCTATCTTTAGATGGGAAGCAGAAGGTGGTATAGCCTTGGCAGTAGCTGGTAGTTTGGTCACTTGTCAGTTGAACCTACGGAAAGAAATTCTGGGTTCCCGCTTGCAAAATGTCTCAGAAATTGTCTCTGCCATCAGATGTATGTTTTTGCTAATATAATGGGGGCAAGGACAGCTGTTCTAAGTGTAAGTGGAGTCAGTATGGATACCATTTAATGATTAATGTCCGAGAAAAACGTGGTTTTCCCGTTTCTATAGTAGAGACATTGTTTCTTGCTGTCTGCTGAGAGCAGTGGTTTGCTGTTTGGGAAATACTTTCAGCTGAGGGCATCTGCTTTTTTTTTCTTTTTTTAATCATCTAGATTTAAAAGAAAACCACAACCCACAAAACACAAAACCAAACTCAAGCCAGAAGAACCAAGCCTGAGACTCTGAAGTTTGATTCTCGTATTTCTAGATTAGAGATGAGGATAATGTTGCATATTTGTAATAATAATAGTAATGGTGAATAGGCCTACCCTATGTCTTTGCAAGTGAAATATTAACTGGTGTGTTTTCTTGAAGGTTTTATTTAACATGCATAACGCTTCATGAAAGTATACCAAAATGTTATTCAAAACAAAGTTAATAAGTACAGGATACATATACAGTATATACATACATTTAATACATAAATAAACAGGCTGAGAAGCTTGTTTACTTTATAAATCAGTTTGCATATCTAAAAAATCACTGAAAACACTTAGAAGTCTGAAATTATTTCAGCATATGGCAATGAATTGGTCATAAATAATCTCCTGCAATATTAAAATGTTTCAGGGATACCTTAAAAAACCCCAACCACAAAACAAGTAAAAAAACCCCAAACCACGCAAAACAACCTACAGGATCAAAACTCCAGAGTCTGAGTTCCTCATGAGTGCCTTTTCTTGTTGTGTGCTTTTCCCAGTGTTTCTCATCTTGTGCTGTCAAGTGGGCGATAGGTCATAACAGTGGTGGTTGTTTCTAGGTCAGACAGTAACATGGAGGGAAGAGTACTTTTGTAAGTGGCTTTACAATAGAAAAGCCTTGACTTACTACAAATTACTGCATTAACTTCACGCCACGGATTCATTTCACTGAACTGTTGGTAGTGACGTGGCCATTTTGCAATTGGTAGAGTAATCTGTGTCTGTATTGTTTGAAGAGAAGAGGAAGGGAAAGAGGAATTTTAAGTTACATATTTCCAGAGTTTGTGGGGGAAGGGACTGAACTGTCCTGGTAGTTAGCCTAGCTGTCCCATTATCTTCATGGCACTTACTATGCATGACACATGTATTATTATATATGTGGCACTTAACATACTTGCACCATTTTAAAACGACATTGTAATAGTTCAAACTGCAAAACCAGACCAATCTGCTCTGTTTTTATTAGCATCATACTTTAGCATCTGAGCAAGGACGTACACTTAATATTAAGTTAAACTTTTCGTTAATAAGAGCTTAACTTTGAAGACTTCTCCTACCACTCTTCAATGTGCTTATTAAAACGAAGAAAGGCAACTAGTAAAAAAATGGTCTTAGGGAAGAGGGACGTGCTTTTAAGAGAAAAATGGATCCATATACACCCTGAGATCTTGTAAATTACAGGTTAATATTACAAAACTTCCAGTAATATTGGAGGGCAGATGCAATTGTTCTGCGAGCAGTGGTGACTAAAGTCTTTGTTTTCCATTCTTCCTAGAAATGAAGAAGCCACCGGTGGCCCCCANGGCCCTCGGAGGGGCCGGGGCGTGAGGCACCGGGGCAGTGCGGCGCCGCGCCTGGGGAGCGCCATGAGCTCCGCCGAAATGAAGAAGCCACCGGTGGCCCCCAAACCAAAATTTGTGGTAGGACACAAGGCAGCACCTCCACCTGTTGCACCGAAGCCTGATATTGTACTTTCTGGTGTGATACAAGCAGCAAGGAAAACCAAGCCAGCAATTGCACCAAAACCAAAGGTTCTCAAGAGCTCATCCGTTCCAGAAGTTAAACCTCCATCTTCTACACGAAAAAGCACAAAAAGCTTTGAGGAGCACAGGGAAGATTCTTCTCAAACGCTTGACCACTTGAACTATAAAAATGAAACCTCGGAAGGGGGCACTGGCAACACAGCATATATTCTACCTATGTCATCTTGCAAATTTGGATGCCTTCATAAACTTGGAAATGGAGAGGACACCTGTAAACCTCAAATCATTCTTGAGCACTTTGAAAACTTAGAGAACATGAAAGCTGGGGAAAGGAATGCACTATCTGTGGCAGATAGTCACAATGAAAAACTGGGAAATAGAAGTCAGGTGGTTTTGAAAGCCAGCATTTTGGAAGAGAAACTTAAGGGTGTCCTAACTCATGGTGTATTTTCTAACAGCAGTCCTGTAAGGCACAGGTATGCAGACAAACTTGACAAAGGAGATGGCAGCAGTTCCAAGAATGATGTTAAAATAGAGTTTATGGAACTTGTACAGTCTTCGTCTTCTGAGGTAGCTAAAGGAAAACAACAAAATACTTATGATGAGGTCATTGCTGATGAGTTTCAGTTGTCTGAAATTAGTCCTAGTTTGGCTGAAAGTAACCACAGTTGTGATTGCCCATTGGATCAGGAAGTCTTAGAAACTGAAACTTTAAGTAGCAATAGTGTGTTTTCAGGTGAAGTAGGGATAAAATCAGATGCTGATAAAGCCTCCCCTGAAACATCTTCAGTCTTGAGCTCAAAAGTACTTCCTATCCCTAAGCCAAGAAAGCCACGTGGTGCATGTCTGGTCCGTCAGGATGGCATAGACACCACAGGAGAAGGAACAAAGGAACCATCTAGTTCAGAGACAGATTCCTATGGACTTGTGGACCAATGCTTTAAAAAGCCAGCAAAAATTAATGTCCTTAGTCAAAGTGTTTGCTATAACAATAATACAGAGGTGCATCATCCTGAAAAATGTGAGATAACTCGGAGCAATGCAGACAAAATGCATCAGGTGAAGGAGCCTGCTGTAGAAGACTCAGCTTCACAAAATCTTTCACCTCAGTTGTTGCACAAAAGTTCTGATTTGGTGGAAATTTTTGAATGCTCTTTAGATACAGACCATAACTTAGTTAACTCCGTGGATGAGATAACAGATGACAGCAGTATGCCAGGTGCTATGGACAAAGGGACTAACTTTGTCCGATGTGATACTTTGACCATGAGTTTGCCAAAGCAGCTCAAATTGTCTTACAGTCAACATTCATCCGCTTCCAATAGCCTTCATGTTTCCCCACAAAACTTGGAAGATAAAGAAGTTAAAATAAAGGATGAGAGTTCTCCAAAAATTGTTCCTAAAAAACCACAGAGGCACAGCCTTCCGGCTGCTGGTGTGCTGAAAAAAGCTGCATCAGCAGAGCTTGTGGACAAGAGTTCCTACACCTCCAATGAGGACAAATCAAACAGTGTTCTAGAAGGATCTCGCTTCACGCATCCACGAGCCAAGGAGCAGGGTGCACTGTCATCCTGTGATATACCTACACGCTCTTCTGAGAAACCCGTCTGGAAGTTGCCTCATCCTATTCTTCCATTTTCAGGAAATTCTGAGTCACTAAAAACTGCTAACATTGCTACCAACTTCAGCCACTTGACTGTTGTGACGAAGCCTAGGGCCAAGTCTCTTTCTGCTGTGGACATGGACAGGACAGACAAGCCCTGCAAAGACCATCAGAAGAAAAATAGCTTGAAAAAGTTTCTGAACATGAAACTGTCAGTTTGCTTACTGAAAAGTGACTTCCAAAAATTTCTGTCGAAGGGCAGCCAGTCAGTGGATAGTGCTATTGGCAACGTTTCCAGCGGGGATGGTTATGGAAGTGGCAACAACAGGAACATAGCGTCTGTGGGCAGTGAAAGGAAAGCTAAATCTGCCAAGGCACATTCTGTAGAAATAAACAGTCCGGCACTACATAAGAAGAGGCGCAGAAACAGGAGTCAACCTGAGATGCGAAATAACCAAAGGCTGGAGTCTTTAGATAGGCATGTACTTCTGGGGGAGAATCTGTCACAAACGCATTCAAATTCTGTACCCAGCACTTGTGCTCCAGAGTATGAGAACGTGTGTCACTATGAGGAAATACCTGAGTATGAGAACTTGCCTTTTGCTCTGGGTGCAAGGAGAAATCTCTGTTTTGAATGGCAGAACTCCAGCAGTGTGGAAGACCAGAGCACTGGCTTCTATGAAGCTGAGGAACTTGGCGAACCTGCAAGCAGGTGTTGGAGACTTGACAGGTAAAATAAAGACAAGAGGGAAGTTAAACAGCTCCATTGTAACTCTTTTGATTGTAAATATGTTTAAATGATGACTGAGAGGCTGTACCCCTTTTGTTAAACGTCAGCAGGACAGTTGTTGCTATATAACTTTCTTTATGCTTTTGTTGTTTTGAAAACTTGGCAAAAACTCAAGAGGAAAAGTAATCTAATTATTCCTCACATATATCTCGGAAAACTTACTTCTGTGCCTTTCCAGATTTAATTAAAGGAAATGAGACACAGTCATGTATTTATAAACAAGAACACTTCAATGAGGAGGAATGAACCTCACCAGTCTCAGGATGAGCTGAAATAAGTGTTCACAGAGTGAATAGTTATCAGGTTTGTAGGCAGAATGAATATATTTTTAGATCAGTTGATAGAGCTGGGAAAAGCAGACAAGCTTTTAGGTATGTAAATTCTGCATCAGGTCTTGAAAGCTTTTTTTTGAGTATAACAGAAGCTACTGCATCTTCCTGAATGTAGTGAGTCTTCTGTGCTCCCCACAGAGGTGGTAGTGATGCATGATTTCTGTATGACTCACATCGAATGGTAGTGTGATGAGGTTTGGTAACTCTGCAGGTTGCTGCTGTGCTCCTTTGTTTCAGGAGGTGGTAGAGACAGGTAATACCAACAGATTCAAAAGGGAAACTACCTCCACTTACACTGGGGGAAGCTTAGGTTGGATATTAGGAAAAATTTCCTCACTGAAAGGATGATCAAGCATTGGAACAGGATGCCCAGGAAAGTGGTGGAATCAGTGTCCTTGGAAGTGTTCAAGAAATGCAAAAACATAGAAAACTATAACCAGAGCAATTATTTTAAACTGAATTACACAGTTGGAAACTACCTTTAAGAAACAATTAACGTGTGCAGTTAGTTCAGTAAATCTCAGGGAACAAAGAAATCCCTCGGGAAAACAGAGGACACAAGGATACAGTGGTCTTCAGACCGGGATCAGCTGATGCCGGAAGAGCAAATGCAAGTACAGTAATCCCTTGAATATTGCAGGGGATCAGTTCCAGGAAGATGCTGCGATAAGAAAAAGTCTGCAAAGTAGCGGTAAATGTGGTAAATACATTAAAGCTGAGGGGATAAAACCCAGAAGGTATTGAAGCTGCGAATGGTGAGCGCAAAGTATTGAGGGATTACTGTATTCATTTTGGCTCTGTCTTAGGAGTGTGTAAGGGTCCTTGCTCAGACAGAGCCAGGCAAGCAGCTTCTCCAGGTTTCCTATCCATTGTTATCTCAAATCCTTTGAAGCTTCTTTATCAATGTTGTCTTGTCATTTCTGCATAGTTCTGTACGAGGCTTTTAGCATTTTCTGGGCCAGAGGGTATTATAAAACCGGTTAGAGAAACAGTGCTGCTCTTGTTACTGGAGTAATTGCTGCTTGCATTTTCCCCAGCCTGTCAGAACATGCACTTACCTCTTTTTTATACATCGTGACACCTAAAATTCCTGTAATGCACTGCTAAAGAGGATCTCAAAGCAAATTATATTATGATTAAAGCCAATGCCCAAATGAGATTGTTCTTCTGAGAAATTCAGACCAATTGCCTGCACTTCTAGTCGTAATAGCACATATTCAATATAGTAAGTCTGAATGCCAGGCTTGGCACTACCAGAAGAGTTCAGTGGTGTCTTTACCTCATGTTACATTTCTTTCTGGAGGAAGAAATAAAATTTTCATAATGTACACTGTGGTTACCGAGAAATTTCTTGATGAGCCCATCTCATGAAACCAGTATGCTTTAATGGAGAATGATAATAGCTTCTAACGCTCTTCTCCAAACTTCGGATGTCTTATTTAATCAGATACGTTTTGTTTGCCTGGGCCTGCCCACAGGCATTTAAATGCCAATGGTGAGCCTGGGTAGTTCATGGTAAGTTTTCACTGAGCACTTACTTTGGGAATTAGGCAATGTTTCCCTCCTTTCTAGGGAAGGTGGGCTTGAATTTGAAAGGAAGAGAGCCAGGGTCATGGTATGGTGTGGGACAGGTGCTGCTGATGGGAGACAGATGGGTTTGGTTTGTGTTAAGTAGTTTACGGGAATATTTTCAACACAGTAAGTAATGACAGTACCTTGGGAGCATATAATCCATGTTTGGTTTCCACTGTGGAAAAAGAAGTCTTTTGTAATGATTTTTAAGCGTTGTTTATTTTATCCTAGCCTAACTATTTGACTGCCAATTTAAAGTGGGTAATTTATATGAATGTGTTACAATGAGAACTCTATAAATAAAACAAATGAAGACTAGTTGCTGTAGGACAGAAAAGGTACTGTTAAATGTAAAAGGAGTTTTAGACATCATTATCCAGTCACTGACAACAACAGGGAAAGCAGCTCTTTGAGTGTGGGGGGGAGTTTTGGGTTTTGTTTTGTTTTCTCTGAGAAAAGAATAGTTCAGGCCTGAAAAATGAGATGAAAAGTCGGTGATACTGGTACTGCCACAATTAATTTTAGTGTTGTCAAAGACCAGTAGTTGTAATGGTTCTGTTTTAAAGTAACACCGTTCTTTTAAAACTTCTTAATCAAAGAAAAATATTTATGCATTGGTTATCCTCTTTTTAATGACAAACTTTTTTCTGAAGAGGGTGGTGAAATCTTCCTTACAAACCAAAAGTAACATTGAGTGTACATTTGTCTAGCAATCTAAAGACATAAAGGAACAATGAACATGCCTTGGAACATCTGTCATTCTGCAAAAAACAGAAACTTAAACTTTTTAGGATCTTGTGGCCTTCCTTATAGTATTTGTTACATTGTTCTAGGCTAGAGAATTGTATTTCAGGTTAAATGAGTCGGCTCCTTCACCTTTCTGGGAATAGCATACTGTATTTACTGGCTAGTTTTTGACACTGTTCCTTCAAGATGTTGCAAATGTTACCAATTGATTTTGACAAAACTTACAGCTGTGTCGTGTTTCTGGCTAGGGGTTTTCTTTGGAAAGGGCAAGGGAGGGAGGAGTACCATGTGACAGCAACCTCTTTAGATCTTAATGTTGGTTTAACTAAATATTACTATTTCTTTTCCCCACATCTGCTGATTTAGAATAATCCATTGATTTTCCAGAAATGAGCATCTTGATGCAAAAGCTTAGTTTTCTGTAGTAAATTCTGCTTTTGGTGATCGAGTCCCTGGAGGTCAATTAACTGTGCATGAAAGCCTTCCTGGAATATTGAGTTTCATATTGAAATCTGTGTGGTTAAACACTTTGCTTTGATATATATTCTTCTTTGATGTGCTGAACTTTGTTAGGATTGAGACATACTTCTGATGAGCAGTATTGCACCAGATAAATGTGGTGGTATTTAGGGATTGGCTGTGTTTGGGAAGAGGGTTTTTTTGCAATTACAAAATTTCCACTCAAACACTGAATTAATAAAATCCTGCAGGGTCTAAAGAGAATTTAGAAATAATGTTCAAACACTTATGCTGAGATTTGAATGCACAGAATACCTTTTAGTTCTTGGAGGTGTTATACATTAAAAAACACATCCTTTCACTGAATTTTATTGAAGAATATAATTTCCTGATAGAGGCCAAGTACACAGATTTGGTTTTTTATTTCATCTCTTTGTTAAAGGTTATAATGGATTAGTTTCTGATCTGAGGTTCCTTCTCCTGCATCAGCTCTGCAGTCTTGTCCTGTCTTCCAGCAGCCCCTGTGCTTCTCACTGGCTTCTTCCCACCCCTAGTTGTATGCAAAATTCTTTCTCTGCAGTTGTCCATCAGGTTTTAATGGAATAGCTTTGATAATAGGCTGTTTAGGTTTCCTATCAGGCGTCATTATCCCTAGTCATGTGTTACCACTGGCTTTCTTTTTGTGTTCTGCTTCCTTGAGTCTACTTTTTTTCTTATCCTCTCCCTGTCTCCCTTTCTCATACCCATTGTGCAGCTGGGAGGCTTCTGCCAGCTCTACTGGCTTGTCTGTAAAGGGTGGGTCAGACGGCTCAGATCTCTGCTTCCAGTCCCCTCTGAGGCTGACTCCAGAGCCTCCCTGGTAGTGCCAGCCCTGGGCTTGGGAGCTAGGAACTGACACAGCAATCCTTGGCTATCAGATATAAGGAATAAGCCATTTTGCTGTCTTCTCATGTTGTGCTTTTACCGACTATGAAGAAACAACTTCTGTAATTGTTAAGCGTGTCTAATTAGAGTCCAAATCAGTGAGATAAGTGGTAGTAGTACAGTTGCTTGGGATATTATGTTTGACGTAATATCAATGTCATGTGGGAAGGAACTGAGTGACTGCAGGTGCTGGGAACCTTGAGTCTGGAATTCCTCTGTTTTGTAGTGTCAAGTTAATTATTTTCTACTACTGGGGTAGCATGTAGAAACTACAGGAAAGACTCCCAATGATTTTTTTTTTTTGCTCAGGAAAGCACATGGACTATTTTGGGGGTGGCCTTTATTTCTTTCCAAGAAACTTCCTGTGAATCAGTGTCTCCATGATCTGCTTTTGTTGTAAGAGAAGTTTTCCTTAGTACTGGGGTGGCTCTTGGCTATGCAGCTTTACAGTTTAGTCTGTTATACAGCCTGAAATAAAATGCATATACTGTAAGGAAAACAAATGCACTCTGAAAAAATGCTGAAATGTTCTAAAACAAGCTGGTAGAACTGTACCAATATCTCTCATGCCTTTTTAAATTGTTTTTTAAAATCAGAATAAGTAGGAACTTCGTTGTTTTAATAGTCTTGACACATTCTCATGCAAATGAAACTACAGACCTGTTAGCCTGACCTCAGTCCCAGGCAAAGTTATGGAACAGATAGTGCTGAGCGCTATCGTGCAACACCTGCAGGATGGACAAGAGATCAAGCCCAGCCGGCATGGGTTTAGAAGGGGTAGGTCTTGCTTGACCAACATGATCTCTTTTTATGATCAAGTAACTCATCT
>WEKX01011156.1:280539-339993 GCA_013390025.1 Pitta sordida
GGACTAGATGGTCTTCAAGGTCCTTTCCAGCCTTATCTATACTGTGATACTGTAAATGGTATGTTTTTTGAGATGTGCTGATTTAATCTGTTTGACAATGGGAGATATTCTGAGGCCTGATCCTCTCCATCTTTAATGAGGGAGAGAAAGGAGTTGGAGAACTGCATTTTTCCAGTACAGTTATTCTAGTATACAATCCAGTCATGAAAAGGTTTGAAAGGTCTTAGGAAATAAAAACAGTTGTGAAGATCTCCACGATTGTCATGAAACAGAATTTTTGTCTTTAATGTTTGTTTCATCCCTCTACAACAAGGAGGTGAGTGAAGCAGGCTGATACAGCGAGAGCACATAGGGAAACTTCTCACAGAGCTGGAATTGCAATAATGAGAGATTTGTAATTTATCAGGTGATGTTACAAGTGCTGCATAAAAATAGAGGTGGTTTAAGTTCTTGACATTTTCTTTTTACTGCATGTACTCAGGGCTGGGTGTGCTTGTGAGCATGAGAGGGAATAAGAGGATGGTAGCAGTGATGAGGTGGGCACTGCTGGGGTGTGCTGCCCAGCTGCTGGGTGAATCCCTCATCCACTCTTGAAAAGGTTTGGTGGCTATTTTGGTCACAATTTGACGCAGCCTAGACAATTACATCACATTAACCTTCAGTCCATATGCATTAAAAGAGCCATTTTGAAGGTGAACTGTGCTTTCCCTTGCTTCCCACTGAAGAAATGCTCACCACATTAGGCAAAATTGTCCCAACTCTGCTGTTCCCATCGTTCCCCCTGGTACAATACAAGGATGTCCTCGTCCTTCCTCCCAGTGACGTTTCTTCAGCTGGAGTGTGGCTTAGTGTTATGTGGGGGCACCTGAAATAAGGGAAGGAGCACATAAAGCCACTGCAGCCTTTCGCCTGCTTCCTAAGGCCCCTGTGTGTGGGTGACAGGAACTCAGTGTCACACACTTCCGTAAATTAATATCCAACATTTTATCTCTCTCTTTCCTCTCTTATTCCATGTTTGTGTTTTTTGTAGTTCTTCATCTCTATTTCCTTTTCCTTAACATGAGGGAAGCTGAGTTAACGCTGCTTATTTGTCACTGGTGTTGGCCTTTCTCCCTCACCTCCAACACATGCACTGCATCTCCTTTTGCCAACCGTGGTATAAATTAACAAAATGTAGCTCCAGAGACTACCTCATATGCAGAAAGGAGAGTCAAATGTGACATGAGAATTGGTGAAAGACCCATTTATATGCTCAACAGCAGCCTTTTCCTGTGGGTTATTTTCAGCGTTGGCTCAGGAAATGTGCTTGTGAAGCTCTGTGGTATGGTGATATTCCAACTGCATTCTAATGTAATCATAGATGTAAAACAGTAAGATTTTTGGATGACAAAAAACAGATGTTGAAAGTAAGGAATCAAAATATTAACTTTGGGTTTTATTTAAATGCCAACAGTGATAGTAATATGTCAAATTGACCCAACATTTAGACTTGATCCAGTTAAAGATGTTTTAACAAATAGACTTACAAAATGTGCAACTATGTTGTTTCAGTGCACTAGAGAAAACTTACATTGAGGAGTGCTGGTTTTATATTAGATGCTAGAAAGAATCCAGTAAGTTTGTTTTAGAAGTGTTAGGCTTCTACGAGTTTTAATTCTTCTTTTAAATATCTGCATGCTTATGAAAAACTGCTCTAGTCAAGCAGAAGTGGACTAAAGAAATCTTGAAAATGCATGTGAATAAATAAAAGGAGTTTTTAATCAAACCCTCCATTTTGATAGCTACAACCTGAGCCTTATGACTCAGTGATTTCAAATGCACAGAGCTCTTCTAGTAAGAGCAGAAGATTAGAGGAAAAAGAGCACAAGTCCAATCTTGGAAGCAACAAAGTTATTCTTTATACCTAGTCAGTGTTGGTCTTAACCAAACCATTTAATCTTCTTCTGTTTTCTGATGTACTACTCAGGAAGCTGCATCAGCTTCCATGCATTCAGACAGTTGTGTGCGTTAACTCTGATTTAAGTGACCAAAAGTATTTATGCATTGGAATGTCATGGTAGTTCTGGCAAGGTAAAATCCATTTTGTTTGAATTGGGTGTTAATAGGAAGCTTTGTTCTTACTTGGTCTTAAGTTTTTTTCTTTTCTATTTGAAGTGTTTGGCTTAAGATTTTATCACATTTTAATTATAGTTTTCCAGAAATCTATTTAGTGTGTGCTGGAGTTCTGATGTGGTTTTTATTTTTTTGTATGTGACTGGAAAGAAAAGTGTTGTTTTCATTCTGATTCTGCTGTACTTTCCCAATCTACTTTTTTCCCACTAGGGACTGTTGTGTTGAGAGAAATTGGAATAGCAGGTCCGGATTGTAAATTATATTTTGCTGGTCCTTTTTATATTGGTTTTGCCAGGAGTTTTTTACAGAGGTATTGCCCCCATAAGCATTGAAGCTCTCCCTGTGAAACGAGAATTAATGCTAAGAGAAGGCAAAATGCTGTAAATTCTGCTGTAAATGCTCATGACTAAATTCTCTTTACCTACTCTGAGAGACACGTGATCCCTAACAGCTTTTGGGGTGGGGGTATTCCTACACCTGTGCAAGCCTCTAGGCCAAGGCATAGATCTCTTGGTTTCCCCCCAATATTTATTTCACTTTCCAGTGCCAATGCTCAAGACTGTCCCTTTGTATCCTCTTGGATTGTATTCTGCTAATTTGACATCATTTCCTTCTGGCACTGCTCTTGGGGTAGCTAAGATAAGGTCTCGGCTGCAGTTCATCCTCATTTACTGCTTAGTGGTCCAGTGTGCCTGAAGGAGAAATGAAAAGCAGGGGGACATGAAGAGGACAAAGAGAGGGGTAATTTTTTTTGTAGACAGTTACTGTTGTTCAGAGCATCTGAAGTTCAAGTTATAGGCGATTATATGGTGGATTGGAGTCCAGATGCATCTGGAGTGATGTGGCGTTCATCTTTATCCTTTCTAGACTATGTAGTTTGTGGAAGGGAATGTGCTGATGTTGGCTTCTTCAGGATGGTTGTGGAGCTGAGGTATTGTAGTAAAAAAAAAAACCTCCTGCAGAAAGTACAGTAATTGATGCCTTTATTAATCTTGCTGATCTCTCATCTTCATTAAGTATTTTCTTAAAACTTCCATAGGAGTTCACTAGTGATCTTGGTTAGTATTCATTATTACTTGCATCCTGTCTGGGAGCTGAGCTGTCCCACCGGGCACCAGTTTTCTTGGGGATGTTTAAACTGAGATTCTGTCTCTTCTTTTTTTATTTTATTTTAATGTGGCTTTGCTATGGTGAGTGTGGAAATATCTGAAGCATGCATGTGTGTTTATGTTGAACTTTCCAAGAAGCTGGGGAATTGTCAACAAACAGTCTCATTGAAGGTGGCTCCTGTGATCATGGGAGGCTGCCTGTGGCCAGAGACATCCTTGGGTGCCTCTGGAGCTCTGTTTGCAAATCACAGCTATATAAGGAGATAATCTGAGAACTGTTTACACCTTTTTTAAACTGTACTTTTAAAAATCGAGCCATGGAAGTATGTGCATGACTGTATTGATCATAGCATACCCGAAGCAGGGTGTCTGACAGAATGGATCACTTAATAATTTTTTTTTTAAGTGTGAAGCACATATGACAAAATATCTTGCTTTTTTGCTTAGAATGTGAGTAATTTTTTTTTCTTCTTTTTGAGTAAAAAAGTAATCGCTGTCTTGGCCTGAGGATATCAAATGCTTAACTGAATGCTGCTAGCTGCAAATGCTGGGATAATAGCATAACTGAGATACCAATGTATGTAGGATAATGCTGGGATAACCAGCACATCAGGTGTTGCATTTTTCAGTATGCTCAGCCAAGTACAGAAGGAGCTGCCAGTGGCATGATGTAACAGGCTAAATGTGGTGGCAGCTCTTGGCAGTGTTTGTGATATCCTCCTTGCCCAGAAATCTCAGATGTGAGCAGTGAGCACCAGAGGTAAAGACTGGGACAAAGAGGGTAGTTCTTTGGGGTTCCCCTCTGCAGGAGTGAACTCCCAGCATTCCCACCTGGCCTCTCAGCAGCCCGAGGGGCAGCATACACCTTTCCAAGTACAAGCACTTCTGAACCAAAATCCATTTCAAATAGGTTGTCTTGCACTTTTCTTTGGGTATGTATTACTGTCATCAAGGATCCTGCCTTCCTACAAAACAGAGAGATGCTAGTGAATGCATACAGTACATACAATATAGTTGAAATTAATTTTGTTTCCATTCCTGAAGTCTTTAAATAGCAATTTGAATAAAAAAGAACCTGGAGTGCACAAAATATTTTCAATCTGAGTTGCTCAGCTGAATGCTGGTTGTTTCTCTTTTCTAGCTGTGAGTCTTGAGGGCTGTTTATCTTAGTAATGGAATCCCTAGAGTTCCCTAACCGGCTTGGGGAGAACATAGCACAACAGTTATAGGGGATGCAAATAATCATGGATTCACTGGTTGAGTTTATCTCTTGTTTCATAGTGCTTTTTTAAAAAGACTCTTGTAGAGGTCTGTTCTGTTCCTTGCCATGTCACCTACGGAGGGATGGCTTGCAGAAGGAGCTAATGAATCTCACAGGTTCATCTGTTCAGGCAGTCTTAAGAGATACGAAAAAAGGAAAATCAAAATCAATTGTCATGTTCCTTAGCATCAGACCAATAAAAATTCCTGGTTCATTGCCTTTTTTCTTATTAGTCATAATAATATGAAGAACTTATTAATAACTTTGATTTGTTACTGCGGAAGAACAAATGGCATAACATTAATGCTATTGTGTATAATCATGTTTGAGAGGGCACCTTGCTATCTTGCACTCTTGCTGTGAAAAAGCACCATTTTTGGCAGAGGAGTTGAAGCCCAAGCAGCTTGGCTGCAATAAGGCAACTAGTCTCCAGTGCTGGAGCCAAGTCAGGACTCCAAGAGCCGCAGAAGAACCTACAAGCCTTTCTCACACTCTCCACAACATCAAGAGAAGAGAGATGTGATCTCAGCTTCAGCTTTTTTCATCTGTGCGGCTGTCATGGATCCGGAGAGGTGACTGATGCTATAGGAATACCTCAGATAAGTAATTCCTCTGGTCTAGGCTGCAGTTCATCCTCATTTACTGCTTAATGGTCCAGTATGTCTGCAGGAGAAAGAGGACAAAGAGAGAGGGCATTTTTTAGCTCTGATGACAGACAGTCACTGCTGTTCAGAGAATCTGAAGTTCAAATGATAGGTGATGGGTTAGGTTCCAGGTGCACCTGAAGTGATATGAAGTTCATCTTTATGCTTTCTAGACTGGTTTGTGAAAGGAAATGTGCTGATGTTGGCTTCCTCAGGATGAATATGGAGCTGAGGTATTGCAGCAAAATGTAATTCCAAAAAGTACATTAATTGGTGCCTCTATAAATCTTGCTGATCAATAATCTCATTATATATAAACTTCCATAGGAGCTCAGTACTGATCTTGATTGATATTCCTTATTATCTTTGTGCTTTGCCAAGTATGCTTGCTTTCTAGAACTAATTTTCTTTTTTCCAAAAACCTGCAGTAATTAAATACTAAAGGCATTGGCATGTCTTTAAAAAGAATTATTAAAGAAAAGCAAAAGAAAGCTCACTAAACAAAATCAACCAATTATTAACCAAGCAATAATTTTAGTTTTGCTTTGGGTTTCCAGGAGCATCTTCTGTTGTCTTGAGCACCCAAATCCGAAAATTGCTTCTTAATTTGTTTTGGGATATTAACTTGAGCTTTATGTTTGCAGACCTTCCCTGAAAGAGAGATTCTAAATTTAGACAGGACCAAACAGAAGATGCTATAGAACACTTTTTTTTTTAAGTCTTTTATCCTTGGATTTTTCCCAGAAGTGTACAACTAGCATTCCTTGAGGGAATCAGTGAGTGAGGCATGCTGCCTTACCTACAGCTATGAAAATATGAGATGCTATGAAAAAAAGCCTGTTATTGTGTATTTCGTCCCCAGAGAGCCAGTGTGCTTTTAGATCTTGAAAAAACAGCAGCTGAATATGCCTTAATTACTGAAATTGATTGCAGTGACTGGTGATAGTAAAAATTGAAAATGGATAAACACCCAATACATAGTAGTTAATGGCTCCTTAGGGACAAGTGAGGGGCAAGCAGCTGTGATAAGATTGTGAAATGCTGTAATAATACAAAAAGGATTTGAGATGAAATGTAAGAGGGTATGCTTTTTGGCTGTCTGATGTTCTGGTATGTGTTTTTGAGTTGAGTAGGAACTTCAGTTTGTGTAATCTTGCCTGTATCACAGTGTTGATAAGGTTGGAAAAGACCTTGAAGATCATCAAGTCCAACCTATAATCCAACTAAAACCTAACATCTGTAACAATTATATCATGGCCCTCAACACCTCATCCAGTCTACCCTTAAACACCACCAGGGATGGCGATTCAACCACCTCCATGGGCAACACATTCCAATGCCAGATCACTCTTCAGTGAAAAATTTTTTCCTAATAGAAAGGTCTAAAAAGGTCTAAACCTCCCTTGTTGAAGCTTAAGACCATGACCTCTTGTTCTGTCTCCAATGTCCAGAGAGAGAAAAGACCGACCCCTGCCTGTCTACAACCCCCTTTTAGGCAGTTATAGACAGTGATATATGTGTATATGATAAATATGATATATGTATGTTGAGAGCTTTCTTTAAAAATAAACAAACCAACAGAAATCCCCACACAAACCCCCCAGTGCAATACTGGAGGAAGAGACGGATAAAGCAGAGTATAATGGATACTCCTTTTAAAGCACCAAAGGATGAGAAATTAAGTGTTTAGCAGAGTGTTGTCTGCAGGGTTCTGTCATTGAGCATTCCTACATTTTTTATTACTTACTGAAAGTAGAAAAAAGAGCTAAAGATAATGAGGATCACAAGGAAATATGTGTAAAGCATCAGTGTGGATGAGTCTATTTTAACTAGGACTTTGGAGCCGTGGAAACCTTCTTTTTAGTAGTTATAGTGATGCTAAACCTTGAAGTAATTCCAATATACTGTAAAATACTTAAAGTTGGGCATTACATGGCAGAGAATCTGAATCATCTCAGTCAAGCTTAAAATACTACTTGCCCTCCAAAGGAATTGGACACTGAGACTGAAATGTTAATTGTGACTTCAGGCTTCAGTGCCCTATGCAGGATCTAAATCAACAGTGTCTGAAAGTGAAGCCTCAGGTGTATTTGAAGCTGCTGTAATAATATAAATAAGCTAGTCTGAGTTAGTCTTTGTCGTATTTTGAAGACAATAAGTGGTTTTTATGCTGGTTAGGATTTATTTTTCCGGCTGTAATAGCTTGATGGCATTTCTTAAGTTCTGGCAGTTTATCTTGCTGTATGTGTTACTAGGACCAGCACATTTTATTTCATTAATATTCTACTACTGCAATGGGAAAATACAGCACAACATACATGCATCATCCCATAAACTGCTCATTCTGAGGCAAACCGATGATTCCTTCGTTTTATGTATCAAATAAAAAAGCCCCACATCTATATTTAGATATGTAACTTGTTCACGAGATACAGCAAGATATTCTTACTCAGTGTTCAGCACACTGAGTTGGCAGGGATGGTGTTTCACATGACTGATAATGCAGAAGTTTCTCTTGGTGTTGCTGTGGGTGGGACAAAGAATCGTGATGAAGAGGGAACAAGACAGAGATAGTTCACAGTATCCCCAAAATACCTATCAGAAGAGCCACTTAAAGTAAGTGTTACCGCATGGTTGTGGCATTTTGGAAAAGGGGAATTCATATGTATTAGAAAAGACTGCGTTTATTTAAAGATTTACTATTGCCAAAGACATTTAAAGTCTACAAGGGATTTCACTGTATCCAGAGATAAACTTAAGAGAACCGTACATACAGTGACGTTATAGATGACTTCAGAGGTAAAAGTACAGAAAAGAGTAATCAGTAAGTATAAAACTACTTTCTGTTTCACCAGAAAAGCCACAGTGTTGACAATGAAAGGTTAAGGCTAAAGGTATGAGGAGACTTTTGTGTTCTCCAGCACATGGCTGATAAATGCAGATCAACAGGTGACTTTGTCGCCATTTTCTCTGAACAAGAGACACAACTTCAGGTACCACCAGGATGTCAACTACCCATGGCTACAGTATTGCGTCCTATCCCTGAACTGGTGGCTTGTTTGATGCTGGAAAATGGCTGGGTGTGAACTGATTTATTAATCACCATAAGTGGGTTTTTTTCTTTAAAAAACAAGGAAAGAGGGGGGGAAAAAGTAAAAAGAACCACCGAAAAAACCCTCAACAAAATGTATCAGGTGGGAGAACCAGAGACCTGTAAGCTGAGCACATACAGGATAAAGACTTATGTGGATTATTAAGAGATGCTTTGGTGGAGCAGATACTGGATGCAAGGTTTTGCAGATGGTTCTCTCAGCTCTCATAGTTTCCTTTACATGAATAGTAGATGCATCAGCACCACGAAGGCCAGAAAAGTGTTTAAATGTTGTGATTCATAGGAAGAAAAGAGATGTGTACAGTGAGTGTCTGTCATTTGTGGACACTTATTAAACACCCTAAGACATCACCAGCTAATTATTAAAATGTTTAAGTTGGTTCTTTTACTGAAATTTTCTATTAGATAAGCTAATTAATCTTGCATTTTAAAAATGCTTCACATAATACAGGCCACCTAGTTTGTTCTTCATCCTAGTGATGGAATTATGTTTGCACAAGTAGTATACAGCCTTACCTAGAAGTATGTTTGTTTCTCACTTTCAAAAGTGTGGAGTTTTTAAAACTTGAAGGTTTGGCACAGTTGCCATGAAAAATTTCAATTGAAAATGATAGAGAAGTCTGAGAGTGGGTGTCCAGTAGAGTGTGCTCGGGCAAAAGAACAGTGATGTCACAGGTGTGGAAACAATGTTTTCTTGGTGAGAAGGAATTTTAGTTAAAGGAAATTAAAGCAGTAATTAAAACAAGGATGGGAAAAGAGGCAATACAATGTCTATCAACAAAATTAAAATTTAATGAATAATGGACTAAAAAGTTAATTCCAGTGTGGTCAGAGATAAAATTAATAATACATATTTGCAGTGGGGAAAAATACCCCTGATTACAGGCAGATTCAGTGACAGATGTGGATGGATGGTAAACTGAGTGATTTAGTAAAGAAAAGAATAGCAGTAATTTGTGTTGCAGGTTTTGACTAAAGCTGGGGGATATGGCTACCTCATGTTATGCTACAGATGTAATAAAGTGTTTGTCATCTATAAAATAAAAGGATATGGGATGGTATCTGCTAAAATAAACATTCTTAGGTCGACAGATCACTTGACTGTGAATTATATACATGTATTTTATATATATATGTATAGCTAGATAAATATAGACTAGACAAGGAGTTTTCTGAATTGAAGTTAATGAGTAACTGCAGAAGTTTTAGTTTTGTGCTAGTGTGGCTTTAAGGAAAACTCCAGTAAAAAGCCACTTTTTTGCCTTCCCAAAACTCCTGGAGAATCTAGGGGAACTGTCCCTGGCATAAGCCATGTGCTGTTGCCATCAGCACTCATCTCTGGTGGCTGCTCTCTTCCTGCATGAAGTTGGTAATTTCCAAACAGAAATAAAGGAGTGTCTCTCTGCACCCAGGGTGCTGCAGTCTTGGCTCAGGCCCTTGTTTGAATTCAGTGATGACTTTACAACCTCCTTCCTCCCCCTGCTCCACTTGGTTCTGGGAGATATAAGTGCTTGGGAGTTTCCTGAGTCCTTCCTGTAATAGAACCAAGCTATTTTGATTTCCTTTATGTCTTCATGGCTGGCCAAAGTCTGTCCACAGGCCAGCTCATCTTGCCTTCATCTCTAAATATATTTCTATTTGTGAACAGGATTTGTGTGTTGGTTTTTTGGTTGTTGTTGGTGTGTGTGTTTGTTTGTTTGTTTTTTAAAGCTGTCTTAGGCACTGACTAATCAACACCTTGCTGTGGCAGAATCCCTTCCCTTGATGTGCTGGCCAAACTGCTTCTGATGCAGCCGGATTTATGATTCGGATTTCTGGGCCGCAAGTGTAGACCCCGCAACCTGGGTCATGTGAGGCTTCTTGTCCTCCCACACTCCCAACTCCTCCTTCTCAGAGCTGTTCTCAATCCATCCTCCACCCATCCTGTATTTGTACTTGGGATTGTTGTGACCCAGGTGCAGGACCTTGCACTTGGCCTTAAGGGATTACATGAGGTTTGCACAGGCCCACCTCTCAAGCTTTTCCAGGCCCCTCTAGATGGCATCCCTTCTGTGCAGCGTGTCAGCCACACCACACAGGTTGGTGTTACCTGCAAACTTGCTGTGGGTACACTCCATCCCACTGTCCATGTGACCGACAAGTCTGTTTAACAGCGCTGGTCCCAATTCCCTTGAGGAATACGTACTTCAGGTGATCAGGTTATTTGGCAGACACCTTCCATGGGCTCCACTGTGACAGGTTTTCTTTCTGGTAGCTGTTGTGGTTGGAGGGGGCAAGTCTGAATAGTTACCCTCCACCCCTGCTTTCCTGTGATTCAAAGCTAGGAAAAGATCAGTCATAACTACCCCTTGTGTAGGGAGGTAGAGGGCAGCTATGTGGGGAAGCCCTGGCAGTTGTTGACTACACAAAATTAAGTGTTGGTCAGCCCAGTGAGATCTCTGCTGGCTACAGCAGCCTGGGGATAAGGGTTTCTGGATTTGCTTTTTCGTTTTTCAGGATAGCTAATTGGTTTTGGCTCATGTCAGAATGAGCCTGAGACATCCCAGCATCTTTTTGCAGACCTTGAACACAGATTAGGTGATTTTTAGGTAGTTTTAGTGCAATTGGCAATTATTATATATTAAGAATTAAAGGTAAAAGCCCAGAGATTTACTGTGTTTCTGTGAGACTTTACCACAACTCAAGGTTGTTTCCTCTAGCCTCTGTTTTCTTATTTATCTTTCCCTCCCCCCTTTTTTATTTTCTTCTAGAATTGCCTCTCTGAAATCTACTGAAGTTGTCAGGGGTAGTTAGAACAAGAGAGCTGTGTGCCTGTCTCATGCAGTTTCTGTATTGTAAATACAGATGAACCTAATGAAAAGAGACCACTATAATCATTGTTCAGCAGCAGAACAAGTTTACATTTCATAGGTTTGACAGCTACCTGAAAGGTGTGTGTTTCTGGGGGATGGGAATTTGTAATCACAGAAGATTTTGCCACCTTCTTCTTAAGAAGGATTCTTGGTCAGAGTGGTTATAATATGTCATCCCTGACCCAGTTGTTTAGCATATGCATTGAGAAACAGCCCTGTGTATATACACAAATCTAGAATTTCAGACAGAAAGCTCCAGTCTGAGCACTCTATCCGGAAAGGACCTGCTATATAGAATATATAGAGGCTAACAAAATGGCCATGATCTTTCATTACTCTTCTGGCATGTAATATACGATGTTGCACTGTACCTGTGTATAGCTATAAGGGAATAGATTTATCAGACTTTGTTATTAGGCAAACTCTGATGGACAAGAATAATATAAATACTCCCAGTGTACTGTGGCTTTTGCTCGCTGGCAATGAGCATTGTACCAATACTGGCTTGGACAAAGTGCTGCATAGTAATGAGTCTGCTGTGGAAAAAGCTACCACTGTGGTCATTTTCAGACTCAACACTATTTTTTTCAATATTTCTGATACCAAGTAGATCATTTATGGTGGAGTAAACCAGAAAGCTCTTTACATAAATAAAGTATGGTATGTTTATTGACTATACATATTTTAATTTTAAAAAGGTCCTTAGAAGAACATCATGATCATCGTAATGTGGTAATGGGAGATATTCAGTCAGATGAAGAAGATATCATGAACAGTTCTGATGAAGATGATGATACAAATTCTGATTCCAGCAAAGGGGAAACTGATCCTCAAGAAGAAAAACAGGTATCTTTTTATCTTTGTCTTTTGAAGCTATTCCTCACTCTTGTACTATTTTATAAGTTGTAACAAGTTAGAATATTTTCAAATAAAAGGAATCAAATCAACATACCTTTTATGTATTTCTTTTCACATTCTTATTGTTTAGTGGGGTTTTTTTCCTAAAGATTTAGTATGTGCATCTTAGCCTGATATTATGAGGTCAGGAACAAAGTGTGTGTTACCTGGCGTATTTTTTCTTGCTCTTTTACTGAATTGTGGAGCTATAGACCTGCCTATGGAATTAAATGCATTTACAGATCATCAGTTTTGAGAGTTATAAACAGCTTTTAGTAAGGCTGTTCTACAACTCACAGATCCTACAATGTAGAGTGTCTCTCATGCACTGGACATTTAAAATCACCTCTGTGGCTCTTGGAGGAGTGTAAGCCACACTGGCCATTGGGTATGAGATCTGACCTGGCTAGCTTCTGGGAATGAACTGATTTCCCTTACTTTAGTCTTGTTACTTCTTCAAATGAGGAGCAATAAGACAGTGCTAACTACTCCCAGCGAAATGAAGTTTTGAGGGTCCTGTCCCTCTCCTTGGGGAGACTCACATGATTATTTCTCAGTTCTGGATGCCCTGAAAGCAGCCCTCCCACAGACCAGTGCCTCTCCTCAGCATCAGTCCTGGCAGCTGTTTCCTTTGATAGCAGTTATACATATTTGCATCCTTTCCTTAAAAATAATTTTTTTAAACTCCCACAAAACTAAAGCCCCAACAAAACAAAACAAACAAAAAACCCCAAAAAACTTTTTAGAGCTGTAAGAGAAGGCTTGACGTGTCAGACCTGAATGTTGGTTTAACCAAAACAGAGGAAGAAATTGGGAAAGGGAAAGAGTCAAGGGGAAAGCTTGTTCCTGTGAAACTAAACAAGATAGGACCTGGATAGAAGCTAACTTTCCTTGCGTGCTTCTAGAACCTTACACAACATGCCCCGAACCTTTCACAATGGAATTTTGCAGGAAACTGTCCCCATTAGGAGTGTTCTCGGGCAGGTTTTAGGGAGTAATTCGTGTCTGCTGTGAGACATCTGCTGTGGACTGGCTCCAGCTGCTTCCAGCACGTGCAGCCAGCAGCTGGGAATAAAGACCAACTTCCTCACAGGGAAAGCAACTGCAGAGGAGAATAGGGCAGTCTCTGCATTGGTCATCAGCTGGGCTTGTTTTTAGTTTTCCTTACCACAAGCATCTGGCTATTTTGATGCTTTATATTTGCTTGGGGAATTACAAGGCTCCTTTCCAATGACATGCCTGAGAGCCTCTCAGACAGAGGATCTTTGGCTGAGCAAATGCAAGGTGGCCTTTTCAGTGGCAGCTGGTATGTGAGATTCTTTCAAATGGGGTTGAAAACAGACTGTGATACTTAATTTTGTAATTGTTTTAGCGGTAGCATCTTGTTCTCAAAATACTAATTTTCATCTCATTTGAAACTGTCACATGGACATTGATGGCAGACACCTTGCTCTGCATAATTGACTTACTTGTGAATTCAGTCTTGGAGGGATGTGTCAGCTCTGCTTTCTAAAAAGGCACAGAGGCCCGAGGATAGGTGTTACAATCTCTTTTAAATGTAATTATCCCTCACTGGATAGATCTAAGTTTTCTTTGGAAATAAGTTTTAATTTCAAAGATCAAATCCCAGCTCTGTGTGCAGATTTCAACATTGCATATAGGATAAATAATATATTTTGTACATATGTGATGCAACACTGAATTGTTTAATTTAGAAATTAATTTTGTAACATGGTGTAATTTGAATTAAAATTTAAAGTTTTGTGAAAATTTAATTTTTCTTTTGAATACAACAGTAGCGTCAAGACCAATCTATGAGTATCATCTGTTCCGCAGTTTAATTTCCAGCATTTGAGATTTATTTACAGGTTTGGAGAAGAACTGAATCTCCAGATCAATCTTGACACATTAGTGCTTATGAACCAAAGTTTAGTAGATATAATGCCACCGATATCTGATTTTCTAGATAAACTGTTCAGTGCCTATTATGCACTACCACACTCAACAGCCTTGCCAGGACTTGTGTCTCTTGTGTTGTGTATCTTGTGATGTCTTAGTGCTCCTCTTTCTTCGCAGGCTGTTAAAATGAAAGCCTTGAATGTCTAATAGATGTGGTGACAGCTGGCAGCAGAGACACATATGGCAAACCATGAGAGCTGTTTTGGGAAATGGTGTTTTGTCTGAGGGATGTCATACAGAGAGTTACAATGTGTGTCAAACACATTTACATCCCAGCCCCCGCCTCCAGTTGCTTTGTTGTACCTGTTTCCTCTGTGATTTTGAAAAGTAGCATTGATTTGGGAGCCAAATGTGTGCATAAAACCCAACATCATGTCCACAGTATTTCAGGTAGATGACAAGGCTCAGACTTCTGCATCTTCGCAGTGGGATTTTTTTTTCTTTTTTTTTTTTCTCCTTTCATCTTGTTTTCCATTAAAGAAATTGTGTCTTTTAAGATGTTCCCAAAACACATTTGAGTTCACTGCAAGTATTACTGTTGTTGTACTAATCAGAAAAAAACCAACAAATTATGTAGAGAGATTATCTGTACCTTAGTAATTGTGCTAAATCATAATTGTTATTTGCTAGGACTTTGCTTATTATGGGCTTCAGTGCTTCCTGTAATCAAGAAATGAAAAGGCTGATGGTGTGAAAACTAATCTTAGCTAATATTGTTGTTTCCAGCTAGAAGCTAAATTGATTTTCTCACAGATCCTGAAAAGCCAGAAGATTTCAAAGCTAAGAATTTTCAAAGCAGTATAAAATGTTTTCCTTAGTAATAACTACTGAATAATTACATTGGATTTGAGGAACTACCAACTGGAAATGATCTTTATGGCAGCTTTAGTAGGTGCATAGTATAACATATAATTTTACTTGCAGAGTAAGTCAGCTGGAAAGAAAACAAAGGTTTACCACATTGCCAAGGAGATCATGAGCTCAGAGAAAGTGTAAGTGTCAATGCTAAACTTAACAGCTATTCAATTTATTTTAATTGGGCAATTAAAATGTAACTATTTGCTTTTTTTTTTTTTGCTTTTCTGGTAGGTTTGTGGATGTGCTAAAGCTCTTACACATTGTAAGTACTCAAGAAATAAGTAGTTTCCTCTTCTATTTGTTTAATCTACTAAAGTTTTATATTTTGTTTTTGTTGTAGCGACTGACTTTTTTCTGCTGTCTGTATATCCATAATATAAAAATTATTCTAATTAAGCTGAAATTTAAATTTTCCCGTTTTATATATAACAGGTTTCTTCTGCATCTCCTTAAGTAATGTATGCAGTCTTCCAGTTAGCGTGGATATTGCTTGAATACTGAAAAGTGAATATTATGTTAATCAGGATCCTGTTTATAAGCCAGCTTGTACTGGCTTTTAAATGTGTACATAGCAACAAAAATAAAGTTTTTTTGTTAGAGTAACTCTTTAAGTGGTGGGGGAGGCAGGAACCATTTACCTTTATAAATGGTACATTAAAATGCACATTCTTTAAGTAATCTAAGTAATAGCTAATACACAGTGTTAATGGTGCATCCTTCACCATGGCAGCTTTTTTTCTTTTGGGCTGCAGTTCCTTGACAGGTGTTTGCTTCTGCGAACAACTGTGATTGTATGTAGTACCTGCAACGTATTGTCTGCAGCAAGAGTTAAGTATTTAGTCTGCATGTTTATGCAGATCAGCCATCTGTAAAACATGCTGTTTTGAAGGCGATAAATTAATGAGGAATTTTTCTTTCTCTGACTCAGTTTTATGGGTTCTCTGTCAACTTCTAAACATTGTGTTTGTACCATTTTGTCACTCTGTTGAGTGCAAGCATAGTGATTTTTTCCTTGAGCAGTAGAAGTGGTTATATTGCAAACAGATGTATTGGTCTATCTCAGTCTCTTGGGGAGGATGTTCTATGAAACTGGGAACAAAGGTTCTTATAGAGGTTGTGTAGAGTCCTGTAGTAGAGAGGGTTTTTTTCAGGAAAGAAAAACCTTATCACATTTGCTGATTCTTCTTTTGGTTTTGTCATAGTAACTCATTTTCTTATTCTGTTCAAGCTTTGTTTTTAAAAGCTGGATCAAGCAGTTGCAGCCAAGAGGTAGTTTATATTCAACACAGTTTCTGATACAAAACTCAAGCTTAAATACTGGTTAAAGGAAGAGAGTTGTCCTAGACAAGTTTTAAGCTGTATAATTTTAATTTTTCTTATTTTTCAGACATATAACTTATTTGTTAAAGGTGTCTTTGTTTTTCAGTGTACCAGTTTTTCACAGAACAGTTGCAGTAATAGGCAAGCAGAGGAAGAATGTGAGAGAGAGAAAATAATAGGGAACTTAGTAAGTTTGTAGGATAAACGTTAAGTTGTCTGCACAGTGTAGGTGAGCAGTGGTGTAGGATGTGTTTGCTTTTCCTTTAATGGATAACTTGCAACTCTATTCATGACAGTATGCTAATTCCTAGCTGCCAAGTAAAAACTATTGGAAATGGTTTTGTTGGCTGGCAATAACAATCAACATGTCTGCAGCCTGGCTTAACAGAGAGGATGCTAGGCTAGGAGTTGAGGATATATTTTACTTTGTTCTCAAGTTGTTCATTGGCCTGCAGTGGGAACCTTGATGAGCATTGTTGTTAGAGGGCACTGGTTTTGAGGCTCTGTGTGTGTGCATTCCTCATTAAATAAAAATTGCTATTGCTGAGAAAGGTTGCAGAAATATTATTTTTGTACTTCCTTGGAGTGGTATGTCTGGGCATTTGTGTATGCTTGTCGCAAGCATTATTAAATCTGTTGATTTAATCATATATGTATTTTTATGGGTATTTTAATGTTGATAAAGCTCTTCTATTGATTTTATGTGCACTGAACCAGGTTGGCTTGCTAGATTCAGTGTCAGGATTACTAACTGCTGGTCAACCTCTGACAAATTTCTGGAATTAGAATTTAGGTTCCCCCTGGACTTGCTTCTTTTAGCCATAGGTCAGGGAATGCTCTGTTACACCGTCTGAGCCATCTATTTATTAGCAGTTTTCCACTTGAGATTTAGTGACTAATTCCATTTGTAATGATCCGAAATTAATACTGTTCTCCTCAGTCTGTCTTATCAATGCCACTTAAATGAAGCTCATGGAGCCAAGGAACAGGACTGTTGGTATAACAAAAAAGTGTTTTAATTTGCTACTGCTTAGAGCCTCAGAAATTGAGCCTGAAGCAGTGGAGATGGTGGGAATGTGATTGCAAGGTGCTTACAAGTATCTCTGGTTTTTATAGAATTTTTTCTTTCATATTGATAAATTCAAGTTAGGTGGAGCAACTCTTTGAGATCCCAGGGTTCTGGCCTGTGTGGACACTGTAACACGCTATAAGTACGTCTGACTCCTTCTTTTGAAGACTCACTACAAAACTCTCAAGAAAATTATAAACACTTGGAGACACTTCTGGAAATAGTAAATAAGCTGGTCATAACAGAGATAAGGGAACTCACCTGGCTTTCCAGACTGATGCTTTCAGAGTCAGTAAAGGGGGTTTCTTGAGGGTGTATTCAAATATTAGATGTAATCTTGAATTCTCTTTATTTCTGTTATTATCTTAATGCTCTTTCAGGGAACAAGATTTCAGTAAAATGCTTTTGGATACTCCTGGAAACAAAGGGGTTTAAATCAAATGGGCTCTTCTGTATGCATCCTGGTGACACGGTTCATGCATGGTGCCCTGAGGGTAAAAAAGGACTGAGAAGATGAGAGAAGTACTGTTTCTTCCCTAAGGGCACTTGCGGGGGAAAAAAAAAGAAACAATGAGCTGTGTGTAAAACGAGTCATAGGAGAAACAAGCTTATCACTTCCCTATGAGTTGCTCTGGGACCAAAAACCACTTGGTGTTCCTGGAAAAGGAGGAAGGCAGGATTAGTGCTCTTCGTACTTTTTTGTTGTGGCATTCTTGGTAAACCTTTGTTTTGCAAGACAGAGAGGCCTCCTCAGCAGCCCTGGTGCCCTAGAGGCCTGGGTTATTTGTCTCTTTTTTTTTTTTTGGCCATTCTTATTCTGAATTTTGCACTTTTGCCAAAACCCACCACTCTTTTTGTTCTTCCATCCTTTTTGATTCTATTTCTTCCCTATCATGATGGTATAAGCAGGAAGGCTTCTGGTCCAGCAGAGAAACTTGCTTTTTTGCAATGACTCCTTCACTGCAAGGCTTAGTGTATAACTTTTTGCTGTGTGATAAGTAAAACTTAGGCCTTTGGGCTTTTACCTGAGCCATTAAATCTGTGCTTCTGACTTAGACCTCTGTTCTGTCCATAATAGAACTCGGAGACCAAGTAAGTAGGAGCTTTTCAGGAGGCACTTCCTGTCGTTTCTGCAGCCACAAGAGCAGCCTCTGGTGGGAGAAGGCTGATACAAAGTTAAATGTTTATTTTTCTATTGTGTGTCCTTCCAGACACACAAGAGTGAAAAATTCTGGTTTAATATGTTTCTATTTTTCAGAAGACAATTGCAAAATTCTCTATATAAAAACTTCATGGTTTTACATATCTACAAACCCACGAATTTTTATATATTGTAGCCAAATATTGAGCAAAATAACTTGCAGCTGATTTACTGTTTACTGTGAAAAATTCCCTCAACCTCCAATTCCTTTTTCTCCATCTGTAAATTTTCAATATTTGACAAGTGAAGTGAATATGTCCACAAATATTTAGTCTCTGAAGTGCTTTAGAAATGCTGATTAAGGCATTTTACAGTGAGTTGCAACTGTAGTCGTCTTATCAAGAGGACTCATGACATAGTTTAGGTTCAGAAGGAAGTTTGCTCTAGTACCCAGTCTGTTCCTTGAAATGACATACTTGTATTGTTAAAGACTTCTGAATTATTTTACTACCTGAGAAGAAACGTGTGGAACTACTGGGCGCCTTTCCAGAAGTAATCTCGTATGTCTGAAAAATGTCATGATCCACACTTAGTCATAGTCCTCATTAACTGTATTTGCTGTAGTTTAACTTTGCAGTTTATGGCTAATAGTCTGACTCTCGTTAGGAGTGCCTATTTGTATTTTAAATGCTGTATTTGTGAAGTCTTGTGTAGTCATTCCTATGCAGTCATATTTGTAGTTTGTCTCATCTTGCAGCCTGGCTGTTCCCCAGTGCTTCTTCCCTTTCCTCCTCTTTTCCCATAGGATGTCTGCGTATGTGTGTGTTCCTTGAAAAGCATCCAAGTGCAGACATACTTTTTTTCCTTAAGTTAAACTGATATTTGAGCTATTTGCAGGTGTGTTTAGCTCCAAGTTGTACCTCAGCAGAAGGTATTATGACTTATTTTTATTTTGCTGATGGTATTTTCTGGGAGAACAGATCTAAAATTAATATTGATTGAAGCCTTAGGAGTAGGGTACCTGACCGTGTTTAGATCATGTAGTACTTTCTCTTCATGTTAAATTTCAAAGAAGTTATAATTTCATACATTTGAAATGACTGTATCTTCATTCAGCTGGTAAATACGCACCTGAAGGTGCATTTAACCCCGTCAGCAGCTGAGAGAGGAGGTTTAGTCTGCTCTGTACCTATTTTGGTTTACCAACTAAACTTGTTCCTTTGCTCTTTAGACTGGCATGGGCAGATCACTTGGCTGTGGGCTGGGAATCCTCCGGTGGGAAGAACTGGGAAGGATTGTGAGTCAGGGCCTTTGCAGAGGGGAAGTGCGTGGGCTGATTGCACATGATTCACAGCAGGGTCAGAATTATTTCAGATTATCACGGCCGTTTGCTTATTTAAGGAAGCTGAATTGAAGGAGGGGTGGGCGGAAACAAAAGCAGCAATAGTGGTATCTGTCTCAAATCCTGCTTAAAAGCTGCACAGCTCTAAGGGAAGTGTATACTAATAGGATAAATAGCATTTCCTAAACATTTTAAACACTTTTATCGACAGTAATTCAGCAACATAGTGTACTCAGAAGCCCTTAATATGCCTAGACTAGATGTTCATATGGATGAGTACCCAGTGGGATGCTCTCTCAGTCTAGAATAAACTGCTAAACTTCCTGGGGGTGGTGATGGGTGCTATCCTCTTGAAGTAACTGTGTGAAGACAATTACCTTTACCTAAGCAGTAAAAGGTGGTATCAGAAGATTATTATTGGACCAGAATATTATGTAGAAACTGTAAACATGTATTTCAAAAAGTGTACAATAGGTGCCCCTCATCTAAAAGATAAAAAGCATCCTGGTAAGAAGCTGAGATGATTTGGTATAACCAGCTTAATGTTCTGGGTTTTGTCATGCAGTGTATGAAACTTGTCTAGAGTTGCAAATGTTTTTCAGTGAAATAAACACATTAATTCCAAAGCATGATAAGTTGGGGGGGTGTTGTTTGATTGATTTTTTTAAGAGTAAGATTGTAATATTTGAAGGCTCGTTTTTAATTAGAAAATATCTCTTTAAAATTCACTGTAATGGATTGTTTCATTGCTTCAAACAGAATAACTTCTAGGTCAACCTAGGTGATTGTCTTTGAACACACTGATGAAAGCAGTGGTTTTCAGCAGTGTTATATAGGACTATGTGTTAAATGTGTTTGTAATATAAATCACTTCATGCAGGCATATATAGATATCAAAGCAGTTTATGTTATTTGCAAGAGCAATTCTGTTTTTATTCATAGCAGTGAACGGATTTAGGTTTGGAAGGAGTTAGGTTCTGATGCTTTAAATTACTTTTACTGCGATTTCTAATTTTAAATCATTCATCTACATTGTATAAAAAGTTGTCATCTGAATACATTCCACCCTTTGGAGTGAAATTTCAGAGTTTATTTTGTAAGTTAACATATTTTACAACTGATTATTGAAATAGACCTGTTCTCTGTTTTGTTGTTTTAGATAAGAAACTGCTTTCTCAGAAGGCCAGTACCTTCAAGTGTAAACACTGTTAACTCCAACCTTGTTACATTTGTTTGACTTTTGCCACCCCCAGTCCCTGAGGCATGTGCTCTCTGACTTCAACTCTTTAGTTTATCTCAAGATGAACTTGGCATGACAGTTACTTCACACCCATTGCCAGGTTAAAAATAAATCTTAGTATGATTACAGTGACAAATGCATACTCAGTAGTGAAGACTTGATAATTAAAAAAAAAAGGAAAAAGCATTGAAGTTTACCTTTCCTTGTTTCACTGGCTGGTTCGCATAATTTGAAAGCTTCATGTTATCTTTCTTCCCTGCATTTCCTCTCTGCAACCTTTCCTCCATTTATTCAGTTGTGGAAGGGGACAGAAAGGGTGATGAAGCAAAGTTTTGGTTGGCTGTTTTAGTAATAGAGGCTTTCATGGCATGATCTAAACCCTAATGAAGCTGATGGACTTTGGATCAAGCTACTTGAAAAACCAAATCTGTATTTGGAAAACACCCTGCAGACTCTGAATGCTTCTCTGTATCTAGAAGTTAAATAAATGCTCTTAACTGCAGATGACATTCCTGTGTTATCTAGTGCTTAAACCTGTCTCCCTGCTCTCCTTTTGTCGCTTGGTCAGGGAAAAGTCGATATTGTTGATTGCAGGACAAACAAAACTGTGTTTCTTTCCATTGTGCCTTATGACATTCAAACCAAATTCTTGTTTCATCCTATGTAAAAGTACATACAGTATATTGTATGTGCATGTGATTGGGGGGGAGGAGGATATTATCATAATATGATGATGCATTTTTCATGAAGCTCTTCAGAATGCCTCATTTGAGCTTTAGCCTTTGTAATTCCGTGTATCATTTCAGTGTTAAGCAATGCCCTAGGGTCAGGAAAACCTATAAGATGCAGCTGGTAGTTAACCTATGTGTCACTAGTCTGCACAGAGGATGTAAAACAGAACATTTCCATATGAATAACGCCATCTGTTTTTTAACTCCCTTGCATTTAGTTCTCAGCCTTCCCCCAGCACACCCAGTGCCCTGAATCTCCTTTCAGTTTCTTGCCAGAACTGCCCAGTCACAGGCTTCATGACCCAGAGGGTCACAAAGCAAGAAAGCCTGTCTGGAGCTCATGCTACCCAGAGCTGACATAATGAGGAGAGAGAGCAGGGGAACGTTGAGGTTTAAGTTTGAGGGACCCTAAATGGTGCCAGATGCTGTACTGACGAGATAACAAGTAAGACTGGTAGTAGTAGACCTGGGGAGAGGAAAAAGGGGGGAGGACCCTACAGATTTTCAAAGGCAGGTGTGGACCCTATGCACACTTAAAATATAAATCATTGTTATACTTACGAATGTGTTGATGGCCACTTTTTTCAGGATACCTAAAGACTGTGCATGTGCTACCATGTTTCGTTAGCCACAAACTCAGAAGAGCTGTTATGGATTGATTCCCTTTTTTCTATTGTTGCCCAAATTCAGTTGAGATGTGATAATACAGAGAGCCACTTAATTTACATTTTCTTTTTTGTCAGTTTAGATCGTGTTGTTTGTAAAGCGAAATGCGAAATTACTAACCTTTTTGAAAGTTTTGTTTGCATTTTAATAAGGAAAATACCTCATGTAATAGATCCTGAGTTTCAATCCTGGCTGTGCTGACTTGTGCAGGGCCAAGATTTGAATTCTAAATAGTTTAATGAGAATGGATGACCCTCAGCTCTGTCCTGTTGGGAGCTGTTCATAGCATAAAAATGCTGTAAGATCCTTCAAGAGTAAGCAGCGTTTTCCTTCTCCCTGTGAATGTTCTTAAGGTCCCAGTATTGGTTTTAATCATTGCTAACATTTGCAATCTCGTGGTTCCCTTATGTTGTTGCAGTATCTTTTTGTTAAATGTTAATTTTCCTGTACATAGAAGAGCTGCTACATGTAGTAATTTTTTGTGATTGTAGTTTTTGTCCAAATGGAATGTCTTCCAAAATAGTATTTGTAGATGACTTATGAACCTTAGCATGATCTTTAAGATACTATGATTGTATTAGCTCATACAAGAGTTTTGCTTTTGGACTTACGTTTTGCAAGAAGACACTCAAGACTGCCAACAAGCTTTGGTTGTCCCTCATTAGTTTCCTCATATGTAATACCAGCACATTTCTTAAGGGTATGTTGTAAAAATAATGAACTACTTCTATATTATGCATACAGGAGCAAGCAAGTAAAGGTCCAGTGTTAAAACCACGGGATTAAGGCAGTCCTAGGGGAGCAGATTGAAGCTGCAGAGAAACATAACCCAAATGGCAATAGGGAGCAGTGCCTGGAATGTCTGCAATGAGAACTCCATTGTGTTCTCTGTCTTGGTGCTTTGAAGGCTGTTCACTCATGGCAAGGGGGGGCTTCTGTCCTCTTTGTACTCGGGCAGGATTTCCGGGATGCTGTGGCGCATGCCTCTAGGCAACTTGGGAAGCCAGTGATTGAGGACAGAATCCTGAATCAGATCCTCTACTACCTACCTCAGCTCTACGAACTCAATCGGGACCTCCTGAGGGAACTGGAAGAGCGATTATCTCACTGGTGACTATCAATAAAGGGATACCACCCCTTTGATGTTGAATTTTATCTCTGGGGCTTATGTGACTGTGTGATCGGGGCTTGACTCTTGTTTGTGTTTCACATGCCTTCTTAAATGACAGAACTTACTTTGAAAGTATAGGAGATTATTTTTCATTAGGTGTACTTTATGCATTTAGATGTATCCGAAAGGTTCAGAAGGCGTGCCAATACATTTTTGCAGCAACCATACCTTTTATATAAAATTTCATTTCCAATTGAAAGTTCTGGTCCCTGCGTGAGCATGGTAAGTGCACTGATTTCATTAGGGGCAAAAGAGACTGTTTTGAAGACTGGATTGCATTTTAGAGGAACGTAGTTTAGATCTGCTAATCAGAAACAGCACGGATTGACAGCCACAATCTCCGTGAAGTCCATTCTCAGTTACACTGGTGGGTGGATCTAAATCAGCTATACAAAACCTGCTGACACAGGCACTGAAATGTGTAAAGACTTGCAGTTAAGCTTGAAGATCTATTTCCTCAGAAATCGACATTCTACTAAAGTGTTCAAACGGTTCAAGACCATTTTAAAAAGCCTGTGTATTAAGTGGTTGTCATCTAACACTAGCGTGTTGATGGGTGCCTAATAAGGTTTTTCAGAGTGGCTACTGAGATGGGTGCTTATCTGCTGCACTGTAAGCTTTTTGTTCAGAACATAAGCTAGAACATCTTACTCTCTGAAAGAGGTACGTGCTTTGCTGTAGGGTTAAGATGTGCGCTATTTTTAGCTCTGATTGCACCTTTTCGTTTGTTTGTTTCTAGGCTTGAACATCAAAGAATTGCTGATATATTTGTTAAAAAGGGTCCCTACCTGAAGATGTATTCAACTTACATCAAAGAATTTGATAAAAATGTTGCATTATTAGATGAACAGTGTAAGAAGAATGCAGGCTTTGCTTCAGTAGTCAAAGACTTCGAGGTATTGTATTCTTTTGTAAGATATATCCTATTTTGTGAGTTTTTAGGCCTTAGAAACTATCCTCAATTTGTTTATGTTCTGATGGTGGTTGTTTTTGCTGCAGTCTTGCCTTGAGACAGGAAGCAGACAGGAGGCCTTTTTAAGGACTGTGTGTTCCAGATTCGCATTATTTTGAATGCAAACTCAAGATAATTAGCATTTTTGAAGCACAGATCTTTTAATTCTGTATTGTCTTTAGAGGTGTGGGTTAATTAAAACTTCTGCAGTGAGCACTCCTGTCTTCTCTGCCTCACTGCCTAATGAACACTGACAGCAATCACAAAGGAGCATGTTGCCCTTGCCATCCTATTTGCTTTATTTCTGGGAAGCTTCACCTTTCTTCTTTGTAAGACAAAGCACCTGTTTTAAGTCCACAGAGTATGAGGGCTTACTCATATCTTTTAACACATGGGTAATTTTGCATGCAGGCTGCCGCACACAAATGCTTGCTCTGTAGTGTGATGTTTAACACTGTGGCTGATAGGTCACACTTTTTCAAAATAAAGCTTATCCAGTATAATCAGTAGCTGTTTGTAGGCATGTTTTCTTTTTTTGGAACCTTTGAATACCGTGGAATTGTTGTTTATTTTGCGTGTTTGTTTCAGATGAGCCCCCGCTGTGCTAGTCTGGCTCTCAAGCACTATCTGCTCAAGCCAGTTCAGAGGATTCCCCAGTACAGGCTCCTGTTGACAGGTACAGTCAAGCTTAACAAGCCAGACTTCACATGTCACAAGAAACCTGTTTTCAGGCAGTTGCATCCGACTGTAAAGCATGTTTATCTGACTTCAGATATGTGAGGCTTTCTTGAAAACATGGCACAATATATGAAGTTCTTTTTAAACCATGTCATGGGTTTAGAAGCCTTCTTTTTTTCTCTTTCTTTTGTTTCTTTGTATTGATTGTGATAAGGTACAGAAACAAGGTGCTAATATTTCCAACACTGTGGTGTGTTCTGATTCACCAGTGGGTGAAAAACATGAAACCTGTGGTGATTTGTGTTTGTTTCTGTGGTAATAGAAGCCTGTAATTTCCTTAGAGGTTTGGAATGCTCCTGTTTTGCTTTGGGTTTTAGTTTTTTCTGGGAGAGGTTGGGTGGGTATTTTTAAGGAATTAAAAAGGCAGTATAAAAATTGGAGCTAGAAGAAGCATGGATATGCAGTTCTGAACTTCTCAAAGTAGCTTCTCTGTTTCTCCCCCGCCCAGGTATTTTGTCTGTAAAAGCCATTCTGTTTTAAAGGCAAAACATGTGTTTTTAGTGCACATTTGCCAGTAAGTCCTTAAGACTTGTTACAGGGGCATTGTAGACTTAGGAGCTGGTTTGGGACTACGAAATCTGGGCTCTATACCCTGCTGTGGCACTGGCATATTTGGGTGACCTTGAGCAAGTAATTTCCATGATGAGTTTTTTTGTCTGTGGTGGAGAGGGCAGTGACAGAGGCCTCCTTTGTAAAGTATTTTGAGATGTGTTTGTTGTAAGAGCGGGATGGCTCCTGTAAGGATTTGGAAATACTTAAGGCATTGTTTTTGAGACCCACTGCTTCTTGATTAGCAATTTAAAAATAGCCTCTGTTTATGTAGTAACTGCAAAATAAAATGCTCTGTGACCTTTTTTTTTGGCTCTGTAGCAGCTTGTTGGCATTTCCCCAGCAAGTACTTAGACTGGTGATGCTATGGGAGATACGGACTTAAGCATCAGACGTTACAAAGTTATTAACATGGACTGTTTTCATTTTAATCATCTCATTAAATTCAGACGTGTTGAAAAAAATAGGAGAAAACTCCTTAAATGGAACATTTTATAGGGGAAAATCTTAATGACACTCAGTTGGTGAAATCAAACCATAAAAAGGCATTTAGGGAGCTGCTTTTTTTTAAAAGGATACTGACTTGGGCTTGGCATAGGTTTGTTATACACTTCAAAATTAGCAAAGCTTTGGGTAAGTTCAAAGGTTTTAATTGAAAAGGTTGAACAGCAAATGCCATTGTATACACAGCAAAGTGAGAGATGTCAGGGATAAATGGCACTGAAACAAAACTCAGATGTTGAAGGGAAGTTCTTCATGATCATTAGCTGTAATTGTGGCTGGGACCAGCTGTTTAAGACTTGAAAAACCCACATTCAGTGTTGATGGTGGGGTTGCTGTGGGTGTCCTCAGTCTGTAGACCTTACTGTGGCTTCCCAGCTTCAAAATACAACAGCAAATACTAGTGGAAAGAATAAGTTTGCCATGCTGCTGGTGGATTTAGAAAAGTAATTTTCTCTTGTTTCATGTGAGCAATAAAAAAGGTCAGACTAAGAATTTAATTGTGCCGGGGCTGAAGAGTGTTATTTTGCATCTGTTTCATTTTCAGCCTGTTCAATCTATCGTGCATGTCTGTTTCCTTGAAATTCTCACTATTCCATCTTTGTGGATAACCCGTTTGCTTCGTTACCTTCCAACAACTCTGTGGAATATTCAACAATGCCTCTATAAACTTGTGCCGTATGAACATCTGGAAGAGATGCAAAACATGCCTCTATTGTTTTAGTGGGTGAGATGCAGCAATGGAGTAGCTGCCCAGGCCAAAGACAAGGGGGATCTGTGGGGAGGAGGGTAAGAGCAGAGGAGTGAAAATAATCCAGGAAAATAAGCTGTCAGGCCTGAGTCAGCAGGGATTTCTTCCTATTTAGGTGTTCTGTGTCAGTGGGACAGCTTTGTTCTGGGAACCTGCTGCTACTCAGTCACATCACAAGATTGTTGCTGTGCTTTGAAGTGGAGTTACTTTTGTGCTAACAAAAGCAGGAGCAGGTGGACTCATAAATCAGCTAAGGAAAGGCATGGGGCAGCAGTGTTTCTCTTTAATTTTACAGCGTCACCAGTCCATTAAGTAGACTTCCACTTCTTCACATATGGCCCCGAGCTCTATATAACAAGTATCAGATGAGTTTTGGGGAAGGTTAATTAGAGGCCTCTGATTTCTGATAGAAATGAAGGAGAGGTGATTCTTTTCTCCAAAAATCTTGGATTTAAGTAGATGACACTGTACAATAGGAACAGCCTCTTGATTGCCATAGGATGAGCACTATTGTGTTTTTCCCAACATAAGGTTGGTAGAGAGACTGTCTTTTATTGTCCTTCACTCGGACATAGTGAGGGGAGGGTGAGTGGGATGAAAAATAAGCTTTTGAGCACACTGCTGCTCAGCAGGTTGAAAGCAGAGTTGTCAGACTCGAGGCCAGTTATGTATTGGGGAACAATTGCTTTGAGTTTAATTTAGTTAAATGAAACAACCTTAGAGAAAAAGTAGTTAGTGAAGCACTAAGATAATTTTAAGCAGGAGAGGAAATTATAGTCACTGCCCCCCACCAACAAGAGAGAATTGCTGGCTGCTGTCAGGTAAAAGCAGGGCATAAGGATAATCTGTTCTTCACAAAACCAGTACTTGTGTGGGTTTGTGTCGTTTCTTGTCATGTTTTGAGGTATCCAACAGAATTAGGAATTTCTGAAGGTATTTCAGGTCTTTCTAATCTGAACAGCTAGAACACACTGAAGAGTACAAAATTTTTTTGGCAAAAACAGTAAATACCATATTACCTTAATATCTGATTACTGTATTTATTTTATCTAGGAATATTTTTGCAAAATTTTTACTGTAATGTAATCAGCTTGTCTGCATAGTTTATGCCAGAAATCCAAATACCTCCAGAAATCTGTTGCAAGCACAGAATTTCCAGTGTTTATTCACAGAAGAGACTAAAAATATCTGTTCTGATGCTTCTCTGGAGCTCAGTTTTAGCTATGAACTGAGGTCCACTTACCAGATGGAGAGTTGGAGACATGGAATTTATCTATTTGTCTATTATCTGTTTATCACTTTCAGGATTTTACAATTTTAAGTTTTATTTGCTACTCCAGTCTTGCAATACCAAAGCTGCAGAATTTTAAATGAATACAATTATGTTAAAATCTCTGATTTTTCTCTCAATTCATTGATGATATAATTTAAAATGCTATAATATACCCATGCAAGATGTTTTCGAGTGATGTAAAGAGGAATATGTCATAAAGCATGACTATGCCAAGAGATAGTTCTCATCTTGGGTCTCTGGTTTGAAGTTCCACCTGCAATTATTTAGGATATTAAATTGGATATCTCCGTGTACTAGGGACAGTGTCTTAGAGAGCCAGCTGTACATCCACAGATAAGGAAAATATGCCCTCCTTACCTCTCATTCCCAGCACGTAGAGGTGAGGGTGTGGTTGGCAGTTTTATTTTCGGTTTTGTATTGACTGTAGGGAGTCATTCTTTATACTGGGAGATTCCCACTGGAGCGATTTGTCCTTGCTCTAGTGAAGATCAAGTTACAATTTTCAAGCTTCGATTTGTTGGCTTTGTGGTGGAGTCCCAGGAGTGCCCTGCCTCAGCAGGATGGCACACCTTGACGTGAGAGAGCACGCATCTGCAGGCAGGACAGGAGAGGACAGCTGGTGTCCTATTGGTGACAGGTTCCTACGGGTTAAACGAAAATAAAAACAGTGTTAACTCTTCTCAGTTCCTTTCAAAATACTTCCTGTTATTTTCTTTTCTGTCACAAGAGCTTCTCACCAGCATGACCCGAGGTGAAGCAAGATTAACTTTTCCTTAAATGGAATATATGTCCACCTAAATATTGCACTGGAATGTCTGATAGCTACTACAGCATGAGATCTTGAGAGACACGAGGGATGCAATATTGAGGGAGAAGTTTTGGTGCCATGTCAGACTTGTCTTAGAAGATCACTCACACATTAACCAAGGTCTGCAAATGATTGGGTAGAACTCTGAGGAGAACAGAAAGCTGTGGGTGTTCCTGGCCCATCCAGGCAGATCTCCCAGTGCTCCCTCCCTGCCTCCCAGCTGGTTCCTCTTCCTTCACCCCAACCTGCTCTTCATGCTTCTCATTTGGATCCTCCCTTAGGTCTCTGCCAAAAAATAAAATTTTAGTGCCAAATGTTTCTCTTCCTGTAGCTCTGTTTTTCTCAAAACTTTCATTAACTGTGGCAAGTTCTTCCACTCTTTTTAGCAATTTTACTGCAGAAAAATGTTTCCTAATTTCCTTTTAATTTTGTGCATAAGGAAAAGATTACAATACACTTAGGGGCGTGCATGCGGCAAGATATCTTATGAAGGCAGGAACAATTGGCTCCTGATCCTTTATGAATAAAAGAATGAATTTGGGTAGGGCAAGCATATGGGAGTTGAATTATTTCACTTCTACATGAAACTTGTATAACTGCTAAGCTACAATTGAATGCTTGTTAGATTACATATTACAGTTTTCAGTAGATCTGCTAGAATCTTGATACCTCATTTAAAAGGTAATTATAAATCAGTATTTTTTGCTTTTATCAATCTAATGTATATTTCTCTGAATGTTTCTGTTTTGGTTTCTTTCAATTCTAAGCAGTTTAAAGTTGTAGCATATAGAGAATAGATGGTGACTTTTTATTGAGGATATATGTTAATCTTTGACAGAGTATTGCAGTTTGATGAACTAGACACTTGATCAGGGAATGGAAACTGAAGGGGGATGTTTTCTTGTATAGTCATGTGTTTGGAGTTAATTTTAGCTAAGTAAAATAGATTTTAAAACTGTCTAGATTTTAATGGATTGAGGGTGCCATCTCGTGGTTGAAGTACATTTATAACTGAAAACCAAAAATGTCTTTTTGAAAATCGAGGAGAGTATCCTATTTTTATTAGTGAAGAACACTAATCATAATCAGATCTTCTGTAATGGACTACTTTTTTATTAGCTTTTATAAAAAAGTTAGGTGCCCAGGCAAATATCTATAATCTTAAATTTTTTTTCTGCAGCATAAATGTGAGTGATTGCATGTATGTACTTATTTTTCATTTTGTTGTTCTAGAAGAATATGTATATACAATGTATCACTTGTCACCGGAGAAGGCTGCTGTTTCAATAGCTGTCTGTTCAATGAGCAAATAGGAAGATACACTTTCATTAGGAAATGCTAGGTTTCACTTTGTTATTCCTTCAATAGATTAGGGAGTAGGTCTTTGTGGTATAAATCCGCCTGAAAAGCAGATTCCCATGAAAAAGGTGCTTTTACTAATTTCTGGTGTTGTTTATTTATGTAACAAAACTATCTCTGTACTATTTTTCTTTATACAGATTATTTGAAGAACCTTCTAGAAGAATCTGCAGACTACAGGGATACTCAAGGTAAATGTCTCTTTAAAGAAAAACCAGCTTATGTACCTATGGTAATGTTTCCAGATTTCAAGTGCATGCAAAATGCAGAGTCAGTAATAGAAATGTTTTCTATGTAGCGCTTATTTTCTCAGCAGAGGTACTACAAGACTGCAAGCTCTTGTTTCAAAAAAGTTTGGAGCTGACAGTCATATCAGCTCACCTTTGAGCTGAAACAAAGAGATAAGAGTGAAGTTCCACAGGCAGCTTAAACAGATATTTTGGGCACTGCTATTGAAAAAGACAGACAGTCCTTGCCTCTGTAGACATTCCACGATAGGCAGCCTGTCTATCAGCTGCCCTCTCCAGCTATGAGCCTTTCTGGCCTCCTCTTCTCTCTTGGTACCAGACCAAGTGTTCATATGGCAGGTGTGAACAAGATCAAGGGGCCGATTCGGGTTATATTTAACCTGAGGAGTTCTTCGGTTTGACTTGTTACAAGTTGCACAAACACGGGTTTGCACGTGTGTGGGGAGAAATGACATCTGTGAAAGGAAGTGAGAAGGAATAGTTAGTTATGAAGAGGAGATAGTAGGGTGGAATTGAAGCGCTTTAACTGAAGCGTACCAATGCAATGCACTGTTTCCTTCTTCAGTGTGTGCCTCAGCAGCACAAAAATGCTCCCAGTCAATGTTTCCATTTCATTTTCATGAGACCCTGTCACTTCACTCTTTAATGACATTTGTGCAAGCCCATTGCCTTTAGGAGCGTTGTGCATTTGTCATTGATTGGACTTTAATGAGTGCCTTCAATGCATTGAGCCAAATTTGCTTTGTCTGCTGATATAATACCATAAAATATAGGAGCAAATATCTTTCTTAGGCCATTTAGACATATTTGTTTGAGTACGGTGAAGATAGAAGCCACAAATATTTTAACTGATGACTCTTTAAGAGACAGAAAAGTTTGCCTTGCACTTCTTCTGTCTGTGAACAAACTAATGCTTGCATTGCACATTGAATTTCAAGTTGAATACTTGAAGAGTGAGCACCGTAAATATATATTTTACTTTACGTTTTCTTGTGGTTTTGCCAGCCTCACCAGTTTTTTGTAGTTGTACCTTCCACAGTGTTTCTCTCTCCCTTCATACATCAAAGATAAAACCTGAATCTTAGTTGTAACAATAGGAGTGTTAATTTGACATATTTGACAGTCTGTCTTAACCTGGGTAAGAAAAGAAAATCTTGTCTTTACTTGCCAAGTTCTTTCTTGTAATAATTAAGTTTAACTTAGTTCTGACTTTGCTTGGTTGCTTAATTTCATTATGGGGGGTGGGAGTGAGGGGGGAGTGGAAAGGGAGACTAGAACTGATTGTGGTTAGTATTCTTGGGGAAAAAAACAAAATTGCACAATTCTTCATGATAACCTTTGTTTGAATACGTTACTTCAGCTGAGTGGCGTAAGTGTAATGCTCATTCTCCATATAGATTAGTTTAAGGTGTTGATGAGATTCATTTACTCCTGGCTGTGTCAGTGGGCCTGAGATCCTGGAACTTTCCCTTCAATAACCAGCAATTTTTCTAATTTTCTCTAAAATTATTCTGTCTTCCTTGACATCATTGAGTAAAATGTCAAGCTTTTAATAGATGATAGATGAAAGAAACTATAACAAAGGATCAGGTACTCATGCCTTCATGAATTCAGCTAAATTTCCCTTCATCATCTTCCATGCAGATGGGAGCTGGGAAGTGTTTTGCCTGAAGCAACACAACATTTCCTACTAGGTATTTTCAGCAGGCTCAGTTGATACCATGACATCTATATCTAAACTTAAATTTTGATCAAATGCTTGATATCTCGATATGTATTTTAGCTGTTTGATTCCTGTCCTTGCATTGCCTTGATTCATGAAAATCTTGTACAAAAATTCTTCTTAGATAGATCTAGTATGAGCTTGTTGTTCACATGTGTTTAGTTTCTTACATGGCTTCATGGCCTTCTGAACCTTTCAGTTCAGAAAGCTGTATCTTTTAATGTGCTTTCTTTCCAAATATGGCTCAACAATAATGGAAGTACGTATATACATTCTTCAGTACTGATACTCTAATTATTTCCTGGCAACAAACCCTAAGGCTTTGGTTTTACCTGGTTTGGTAGTGTTCTCTGCGGACTTTTAACCAAATATAGTTCCTTTCTTTGAAGTGCCTGACTGTACTTCAATTGCTCAGAAGGTGCTAATGCTTTAGAGCCTTCATTTTATCAGAAAAGTTGTTCTAGCTTTCAATTAAATAAATCTCTTTTTTTCTACTTAAGTAAATTATGGGGTTTTGGATAAGATCCTTGTATGGGATGGATCCTTGGACTGAACACTCACTGTGTTCACATAATCATCTGATGTAACTGGTTTTGCCACTTACACCTTAGCATGTATTGCAGTTGGATTGCTGGTTGTTAAATGTCAGTACTTAGTAAAATCACTCGTCTTCAGGAACTTTTTTTCCCAAGTTTTTTTGTTTCTTCTAGTATTAAAAGTTTGAAATTTTGAAATTTAGAAAGTTGAACTTTATACTGCTATCTTGAGGTGCAGCAAAACTAAGAGCAGAAGGAAAAAAATGGCAAAGATTTGTGTAATTTTTCTAGGTAGTTTTCCATGACTGCTACTGGTGGCAGTGGGGTAAAATAAAGAACTTACTCCCTAAATAGTCTCTGTCAAAATGTTGTTAACTTTTCTGCTGTAAGTAGAGTAAGTAATCCATTGTGTGAGAAACTGGAATTTAATTTTGCTTGTGGACTCTTTTGATTAGCTGTAAGAAATTATTGATACTATTGGTTGAAGCAATGACTTGCTAGGGCATACTTATGAAATCATGATCCAAAGGCTCTGGGGTTTATGGGAAGTGCTCCTGAATGACTACAATCAGCTCCTTAAATCTTGGAACAATGTAGTAATGCAATATTGTACCTGTGCTTTATGTAGTAGCAATGCTCAGTAGTCTGTATAACCAAAGCATCATTTCTTCACCCTTCAGATGCTTTAGCTGTTGTCATAGAAGTTGCAAACCATGCCAATGACATCATGAAGCAGGGAGTAAGTATTTTGACTTAAGAAGCTGGTTGAGTAAAGCTTTTTCTCTCCTTTTTTTTTTTTTATTTCTCCCTTAAACACACTTCCCCCCAGACAAGTCATAGATGCAAGGGCAAGTACTTACTTCTGCTTTTTCTTCCCATAGGATAACTTCCAGAAACTGATGGAGATCCAGTACAGTTTAAATGGACATCATGAGATTGTACAGCCAGGAAGGGTAGGTCCTCCAGGTGGCCTTCAGCAGATTGCAGTAAAGAACAGCACAGATGATGTGCAAGCACAGAACTGAGGCTGGCATGTACCGAGAAGAAAAATGGTTCATCGCTTCATTATTCAGTTTTAACAAACAGATACTGCCTCTCCATATGTTTGAAGGGTTTTTTAGGCATTTATCTGATGAAAACTTCAGATTTTTAGAATATAATTCCTTGCCAGATCTTGCAGATCTTGTCCTCAAACTTAACTTTGTTTTTTGTCACGGTTTCAAGTGCAGCATGGAAATTGTAGTGCAGTCGTTCACACTCACTTTTAGAGAAACCTAAGGATAAATGGCTTCTCTCAAAAAGGGAACCTTGAATCCCAAAACTTCTGCAGCACTTATTATTGTAATAATAGCAATCATGATAGTGATGGAGAAGTCAGCTGATTTGCATGGCTTGTGCCCTAAAAAGCTAGGTTTGAATTTGTTTTCATTTCCTAGGTCTTTCTGAAAGAGGGAACACTGATGAAGCTGTCGCGGAAGGTCATGCAGCCACGAATGTTTTTTTTGGTAAGATAGTTGCTGTGTGCCTAATATGTACTAGTGTAATTCTAGGGGGTTGATACATTACACTGCAAACATAAGTAATAACTGGAGGTAGTATCAAAAAATACCAATTGTAACTGTTCTACTCAGTTCTAATTTAGATCATTTGTGGCATATGCACTAATTTTAGTAGAAAACCATTTCTAACTAAAATGTACTATCTTGAGTAATGCTTATTTAGAATTTGAGAGCTTTTATGAGAAGATATCTGTGGTAGTGCAGAAACTGACGCAGTCACTCCAACCACACTTAGCTGTACCAGATCTTAAAACCTAGAACTCTGCTACTGCACCCTTCCTTCCCTCCCCGTTTCCTCCTTTTCTCTCTTTCCCCCTCTCTTCCTCTCTCCTTCCCCCCTCCCTCTTTGCTCTCTCCTTCCCCTTGCAGGACCTCCCATGCATCCTAAGCAGAGCACTGGGATGGAAGTTAAGTACTGTGTTCTCTTCCTGTCTCTGCTACTGCTTTGTTTTGAAACTTCTGTGCCTCTCTGAAGTTTCTGTTTCCACTTGAACCTTTTGTTTATCTCTTCTGTTTAAACAGTAAAGCGGCTGTTATCATGTGTAATTTATGACATTATTGGTCCACAGTCCTGGCTGAAATCTGTCTTGTTGTTACTGTTGTGTGAGTAAATATTTCCCTAGGCAGTCATGGAGTAATTATTGTATCAGTTATGGTAATACTCTCAAAAACCTGGCGCTATCTTGAGCCGAACTTCGCAAATTAGAAGTTGTTAATTTGAATGTCTCTAGCTTCGATTTTCTTTGGTTTTTTGGGGGCAATGTGTTTGTTTGTTTTGGCAGGGTGATTTTTTAAAGATATAAATGGTACTGGCTAGTGTTTATACCTTTAGACACTTGAGCAGTGATTTTTCCGTTGATTATGTTGTGAAGATTTAGAACATCATAGCAAAAACTTATGAGACTCTTGAGACTTTGATGTCTGTTTATGTGTAGTAAGTTAAGTTTGGATCCATGGGTTGAACAGCACAGAAAATAAAATACAACATTTTAATAACTGTTCAGTAAGTGCACTGAATGAATCTGCCTGGTAGCACAGGAAATAAGCAGTAGATGCACTTTAAACTGATAGAATTCACTTGGGACATACAGAAATTACTAATATCTGTCCTCTTGTCTCCAAGTTTCTGGATCATTTTGATTTGTTTGAATGGTAAATTCTAATTTAAGGTAGGTTGCTAGATGATATAGCTGTGTACATGAGAAGCATTTTTGTCCCTTTTGACAGGCTGTTCTTTAACATCCGTGCACTGTTTACTCATGTGCCAAATGTATATTTACACAAGGAGGATATAAATAGATACCTATTGTTATCTAAATTCATACATGAAAATGTTTTGTGGATTCTAAGTGGAATAATAGGAAGTAGAGGATGCCCTTCTGGACAGTTTATCTCAGTGCTGTAGGAGTTCTGTACTTCCAGTAAAACGCATCTGAAGTTACCTGTCTTTTAACAGTCTTTTGTCATTAAAAAGCATTACTTCTGTATTACAGTTCAACGATGCCCTGTTGTATACTACTCCAGTTCAGTCAGGAATGTATAAACTCAACAACATGCTGTCGTTGGCTGGAATGAAGGTGAGACTCTTGTTAAAATGAACCTTTCTTCAAATCTACCTAAACTCAGGCCTTCAAATTTTCAAAACACAACTGTATTTGCTGTTGGGAAGAGATAGCAAATACAGTTATATTCCAGAGCAATCCTACAGGCTTAACATTGCTTGCATAATATGGCCTGTGGGATTGCAATTTAGGTTTCCCTACAAAACTCCACAGGATCTTCCTGGCTACATTTCACTCAGTGTTGTCCTACTCTGAAAGAATCTGTCTACTTACTTTTTGTATTCTACTACTTTGTTTAGACTGCTTCTCTTTTGCCTTTTAATTGCTTTTTATTGCCCACACCCAGAGATTAGGCATCTTTGCCTCATAAAATCCTGGTAGGTCAGATCTTTGTGGTTTATGAGTTTTGCTGACTGCGAGGAAAGATAAAGCGGGTTTTTTTCCTTTTTTTTTTTGTTCTGAGCCTTTGTGAAAAGCATCCAAGTGAAGCCTTGAGCCCTTCTGGGTAGTGATAAGTAACACAGTAGGAACAACAAACAATTGCCTTGGGAGTTATCATCTCTGGTCCTGTCAGACAAAATCACCAAGTCCAAATTTAGGGCAGATCTGGTGCTCAGGTTCAAACTTCCACAGGAAATTCTGAAAGTTCTCTTTTGCTGTGATACCCTGTGGTGGCTTGGAACCTCTCTTGACTTTTAAACCTCCTTACGTTTGAAATTTGGTAGCCCAGAAGGATCAACAGCATGATGCAAGCCTTGCCCACTCTGGGGCACACCAGTGGCATACATCTTGTCCTGCAGCAGGGCCTTTTTTTGCCCAGTTGCAGGAGGTGCTTATTGGGCGATATGCCTGGGCATCTTGGAGCACAGTAGAAGTTGTCTGACAGCTCTTGAGCCTCATTCCCTTGTATGTCTCCAATGTTTGTATGGAACCACAGTGAAATAAAAGCTTCAGCTGCGTGTAATCTTAGTGTAGCTGGGCCCTGTGAACCAGCATATGATCTACTTTTGAGTATTTTCTCTGCCATGTACCCCTTCTGCAATAAAAATTTAAGAGATTTTACAGGAAGTAAAACTAAAGCAATGAAAGTACCATTTCAATTTGAAAGTGAAGATTTCTCTCTTGGCTGAAGGTTAAAAAGCCAACCCAGGAAGCCTATCAGAATGAATTGAATATTGAAAGCGTAGAGAGATCCTTCATTCTTTCAGCAAGGTAAGTCTTCCAAATGAATAACAATTTTAAAATTATGTGATTTCAAACAGTCCACGCAAGCTTTTTATAGCTTGTTTTTTGCTTAATGTAGTGAAAAAGTTACCCTTGGCTAGAGTGATTACAGAATAGAGGGAATCAGCTCATGAGAGGGAAACCCCCTTATTTGGTTCCTCTTTTTCAGCTTAGCTACACCTGCAGAAGCTTCACGTAAATTGAAATATTATGCTTGCATTGTCTTTCCTTGTGAGAGTTTCAATTCAATTAACTTTAGGCTTTATTTTTCAGTATTTTTTTATTGTTCCAGAGTTACTGATATGATCTGTCACTTTATTAATAGGACATAATTTGAAGCATGACAATTATTGGTAATTGATGTAAATTGGAAGAATTCATCCTGATCTTTTAGCTAAAATAACAGTGCCATCGAAGCAAGAAACGGACCTTGTGAACCTGAAATTATGAAAATGGCACTGGAATAATGCTTGTCTTTACCAGAAAACCAATGTGTCCACACAGCAGGAAAAGAATGTACGGCCACTAAACTGCAGCAGCTCTGGTCACCTTCACAAGGCTGCCTTTAGCAAAGGCCTGGTTTTGTGGGTTGTTATTTTTACTGTGCTCGAGTTGAAGTTTTATATGTTGTGACATTCGTGACAGCGCTGATAGCAATGAAGAAAGACGTGTTTTCTCTTTTGTTTAGCAAAGCTGAGCAAGGGCAGACTGCTGCTTTTTGTGTGACCTTGTAAATACCGACATGAGAATGTCTGCGTAATGACAGCAGTATGTGTAGCTGAGGGGTAGACAAGGATAACATTGCCAAAATAGCCAAAGGAAGTAGCTCAGTTGCCTGAGCCGTATTTATAACAACACTTGAAATGAGTAATTTTTTTTTATTTCTCCAACAAATTCAAATGTTTTTTAAAGTTCTTCTGCACACTTGGGGGGAAAAAAAGGTGCATTTCACAGTTTAGGGTATGATTCTGCTTCAGTATGAGCAGGTTTGTGCTGCCTTGGTGACTGGATGTCACAGAGATACATGAAGACATTTGTGGGATGCCAGTAGGCAGTATGGACTTATCTCTACTTGACTTGAAACAGCATTTCACTTTTAATTCAATTGTTTTAAAGAATTGTTAAAAATCATTGGAACTTCTGAAAATATTACCATCTTGAAATAATAGCTACCTGTTTGCCACAAAACAGGACAGACTTGCTTTATAAGAAACTGATTAAGTGGTAGATTAAAAGCAACTCCTTTGAAATATGTGCTGGTCCATAGGGGAAAATCCCTATATTTAACATTTTCATCAAATTCAGAATAGTTTGTGACATTATTTTGTCTTGACCTTGAAATTGCTGGAATTAACCTCATATTACCAACTAAGGCTGCTCCAATTTGCTTTTTCTATTTTAGTGGTGTTGAAGTTGCATCTTTGGAGAGCGTTTAGGATTTAGCTCTGTTATTTTTATACTTGCTGGAAGCTATAAGTGTGCAAGAACCCTAAGTTACACAACAGTGGCAGAGAGAGGTTGCATTTGCGTGGTATGAAGGAGGTGCTGGGGGGCCAAGGGGAGGGATTGTTTTCTATCTGTAACCAAAACTGGGCCTCTTGTGGTGTAGGAGGGAAACAATTGAAAAAAACTACCAACAACAGATGTTTTCAGATACTTTTCCCCAAATAATTATGTTGCTCCTATTGATAAATATCCTGAATGTGAAGAGAATCTGTGTCTTGTCAATACAGGCTACATCTTCCTTTTAATGATGCCTCATTCTAACAGCTTCTTGCTCCTTTGATCTCAGTTGAAAAACTGTTCAAATTAGCTTTAAAGGCACTGGAGACAAATTTCACTCCTGTCTTTTTTTCACATAATAAGCATCATGTGGAGTGTACAACAAAGAAGAGAGTCTGAAATGATCGTAGGAGATGAGGCAGGGAAAGAAGCAATTAAGCTGGTGCAAAATTGTTAGTAATAAAAAGTAGGCCAGTTAATAACAGAAATACAGATTAGTGGTTAGGTAAGTCTTGGTCAGTTCAGGTTTAGTTTTACTGACTGCAGTTGTATTCTGCTTTAGCTAGTCTGGGTTGAAGTTTGTTTTCCTGCTATATCTATTGGAATGTGAATTGGTTTTCATGGTATAATGCAGTATTGTACCAGAAATCTCTTCATCAGAGAAACAAGTTAGCACATCTGCACTCTGCAGCGCTGTACAGAAGTAAGGCTTTGGTCCTGAAAACAACAGTCATGCCAGCCTGACGTGGTCTAAAGCCAGCTGGCCCCATCCCTCTGTGTAAGCCAGTAAAGAGCTACCACAGGCAGACATAGCTGCATTGCTTCCAGTAACTAAGGCTAGCTCAGCTGGGAGGTGCCCTAAAGCCCTGAAACAAGAGGGATGTACTTCTGTGAGCCCTCCTGGGGCTGCTGGGCAATGTGTGCCCCTAGCACATGGGTTTGCCAGTAGTGAAAATTGCCAGGGCTCTCCAAAGTCACATAATCACACACAGAATATTCTGAGTTGGAAGGGACCCACAAGGATCATTAAGTCCAACTCTTAAACAGCACCACTGCCTGCCTGGCAGGAATCGAACCCCCAGTCTCCCACATTAGAGGTGGGGAACCATTTAAAGCTTTCTACTGTTATGCTAAATAGAAAATTTAAAAAATTAAAATGTTTAAAAACCCTAAGAAACCCCTGCAATTTTAGTAAACAAAATCACTTTTGGAAGGCTGTGACAAATCCTGGACCTGCAGCATGGCTGGGCAGCTGTGGGGAGGACTGGGAGTGACAGCAGAAGGAAGTGCCACAGCAAACCATTCCATCAATTCCAGTAGCAGTGGCACCACCTTTGCTCCTAAGTTCTGAAGGAATGTAAACAATGCTCAAGGCTAGCACTAGCAAACCTACCAAGAGCAGCTTCCTGCTGAAATATTAGAATGTTAGCTGCTCCATATATAGCAATCCCCACATGACCGGGGCATGCTTAATCTCTAAAAACTGTACCAACTTTAAACATCACTATTTAATACACTTACAGGAGTCCAATTGAATGTAAACAGATTTTGAAAAAACCAAAGAAGCTGGTGAGAGTTAGGAATATTACATAGTTAATATAGGCCAGTTGCTCTTTCCGGAGGAGGAACCAAAAGTAAATAAACTGAACTAAATGTTCCACTCAGAGTGCGAGATGTATATTAGGACAGACAATACATTGCTTTGCCCTTGCCTGTGTCTTATCTTATCTCCTTTTGTTCTGATATTCTTGTTGTATGCATGCTAGATATTCCTTTTTATTTGCTCATGCCTCACAGGATTCCCATGTGTTTACCCGACCAGATTTGTCCTCTCTGATTCTGTTTAGAACTTGGTTTCATCCAGTTCAAAACTCCAGTTCAAAGTATTTTCCTTAAAGTCTCAAAGATGATAAAAGCTTCCAAATTCACCTACAAAGCCATTAAACACTTAATTGGTGTTAGGCACCTCATTTATGTAAGTCATTGCTTTCCTCTTCGCTAACTTCCCTTAATGTATATTTGTGTTCAATTTCTTGGTTTAAACAGAATTTCTTTTGATGCCAATTAAGAAGTGGGGAATAGAAAAAGCTATTGGTAGGGGATACGTGTTTAAATTTTAAAGGCCCTTTTTTAAGCTGGCATGGCATCTTAATCAAGCAGTGTAGCTGTTCCTCTGCCACAAAACTGCCTCATCCTTCCTCAGAGCCTTCTCCATGGTGCTGGCACAAGTAGTTGTTCAGCTGTATGATGAACCTAGTTGGTAAATTCATCCAGAGGAAGGGGAGGTTGATGGCTTGCTTTAATATGGAGTTGTTTCCCCGTCCAGCCCACTGTGTGTGTTCCAGCACAAGGGTCAAGGTAAGACCTCGTGGCTGAGAGAAAGGATAGTAGGCTGCCCTTTGCATTAAGAACAGCATGGATTTATGAAAACAGTGGTGTGCCCATGGTTGGAGGAGGTGCTTTGGTATTACAAGTAATCCAGTAGAGCTGCAGGCTTCTGCTGTGCTGGGCACTCCTTGTTCTCCCTGCTCCTTGTGCCATGCCACTTTAGCCTGATGTTTTCCATGCACTTGATTAGTGATCCACTAGCTGTGGGATAAAGAGGCAGAGTAAGATCAGCTGTTTATCGCTCTAAATTAGCTCATCCAGTGGAAAATTTTGGAAAAACAGAATTATTTGAAAGAAGCATGATCTGGTAGGAGCAGTCAGGGGCACAAGGCAGAAGAAGAATCTGGGTGGGGGTTGGGGAGGGGGGTTTGACAGAAGCTTGGGTTTTCACAGGATTGGGTGTAATGACCAGCACTCTGAGACAGAAGGAAGTGGGAAGAAAAAAGGATTTTTGAAATGTCAGGTTGCCTTCAGGAGGGATTACCCATACCTTTGTTCTGGGAACACCATTTACACCAGTATCATTCAGGCCATTCAAGGGTCCAGGGAGAATGACAGACAAGCCTTGAAACAATGACAGGGTATTTTGGAAGGAGGAATGGGAAAGAGGGAATCCACATTTCAACAACAGATACAGAAATCTGTTTTAGTATAATATTGACAGAGAAAAAGTGGTGGCGCTGGAATATTTTCTAAATTTCTAACACAAATCATTAATGCCATGTGGAAGGTTAAAAAAATAATGCTAGTTTTAGTAGGAGTTAGGGATGGTCTATAACCAGAAATTGCAAGAGAGTTATGTCAATGTGTAATAAAGCAAATGAAATTCTAATCAATGCTTGTTTCTTAGTGTTAAATGTTAATAAATAATTTTTGTGGTTTTTTACTCCAACAGTTCTGCTACAGAAAGAGATGAGTGGTTAGAAGCCATCTCCAAGTCAATTGAAGAATATACGAAAAAGAAAATCACATTTAATCCAAGCAAAAGTCTTGAAGAGGTATAGTCTGCCATTATTGTTGGTTTGTTCCCTTTTTGAACATAAGGTTTGCTTATAGGTGTTCAGAGAAATGAGGCATTCCATGATGAATAATACAACAGGATGGTAAATGATAAATGAACATGATGGAACAGAGTAGTATTTCATAATGTTATTTACTTCATAAATATAAAATTATTTTCTTAAAAAAAAACCAAACGAGCTTTTGCATTTCTCTTTGTAATCTTGTGAACAGAAAGATGAAATGAAAAGATTTTAAAATAAAGCAGCTATTGTTGAAATTCACAGAGCCTTTGTTAACTCAGTAAATGCATCTCTGTTGTCATGCTTGCATTATAATGGTCACTGATGCAATAGTCGATAACATTTAAAACCATGACAATTTATCAGAGAAGGCTTTCCAACATCATTAGCATTTGCCTGTACTCTCTGATAAATACTAATCTTATTTCTCATCACTGAATGTAATAGTATTCTGCTTACATCCTCTCAGGCAGATCCAGAAAAACAGGAAGAAGATAGTCCGCTGGGCTCAAAGGCTCCGATCTGGATCCCTGATACCAGAGCCACTATGTGTATGATCTGTACAAGTGAATTCACATTGACTTGGAGAAGGCATCACTGCAGGGCGTGTGGGAAGGTTGGGTGATTTTGTGATTCCCTTTTCTGTTAGTGATTCAGGTTCCTTGTGTTACAAATACAAAAGAGCCTGATGACACAACAGTTTCTTTAAACAAACACTGCTATGTCACAATTATATGGATTAGAAACAACAGGTTGAGGTTGGTGGTTTGGGGTTTGGGTTTGGGGTTTTTTAAGGCAGGTGTTATGACAGACCAGTGTTCCACCTTCAGCCTGTTACATGTTCTTTCTTTTGTATTCTGGAGTGCTATTTATGGTTGCTCTTTGCAATTATATAATATGAACAATTGAATGCTAGCTGAAGACAGTATCTTCCTCGTTAATTCTCATGATATCAGTAATGATTTTTGATTTTAAGTTAGTCCCAAGCTTGGCTTACATTTAAGACTTAGGAAAGGTACAGCTAATAAACCTTCATATTTCTTGTTTTAATCAAGTGAGAATACAGAATTAGAATTTAATGCAGTTGAGAAATCATCAAGAGAACAGTGTCTTTAGTTATTTCTTTAAACCTTTTTTATATTAACAGTTCAGTAGCACAGTCATGTTATTCTACTCTTCATGGATTGTTAATGTTGGCTTATTGAGCTGTGTAATTCAATGATTTGCTTATATTTAAACTTTCAGCATTTGGAGGAGGGTAGGACAGCCTCTTGGACATAAACACACAGGAAGCAGCCAAGACTTTAAACCATTTTTACTGTAAAATAGTGCATATTTCAGATTGTTTTATGGGCTTAACAGTGCTGAAGTGAATGTCTTCTGAGTATTCAGTGATTTACAGGTGCACATCACGTACCATAACACTTTCATCTGTTTCCAGATTGTCTGCCAAGCTTGTTCATCAAATAAACATGGCTTAGACTATATGAAAAACCAGCCAGCAAGAGTATGTGATCATTGCTTCAGGGAGCTACAAAAACAAGGTAAGAAAATCTTCACAAACTGTCCTATTTTTGTGGCCCTTATTAACATGGTATGTCTGTGCCTCATCTTTACTGCTGGGTTCAAGTGCCAGATTCTGCTCGTGCCTGAAAAGCGAGAGGCATCTGAGATTCTAAGATGCCAAACAAGCTTCTCTGGAGCAAGGTAGGAAATAAACTTGCAATGCACTGGCTCTTCCTTCCGGAAACATGTATACATTTAACCTATGGTAATGACATGTAGTTTATACTGCTTTCCTTTTGAGATAAACTAGTGTTATTAGTGCCTTTCATTAGTCACAGGGTACAAGTGTACATTTAAGTCGTTGCAGCTTATCATGACCTCCCAGTGAGTTCAGGTGTAATTTTTATCTTTGCAACTTGTATACCTGTAAACTTCATTTTTGACATCTAAGCTGCTGAGATAGCTAAGTTCTGGGGCTCTGCAAAAACATGGGCCTTCATCTTAGAGAAGCTGAGTCTCTTCAACCTCAAGCCTCACTCATCTGGAATACAAGAGTTTGATACACCTGTGCCTCAGTTCTGAAGGCAGACTCCTAACCATTGCCTACTGAACACTGGTAACAGGGATTTCAATACAAAACACCACAGGTAGAGTAATTTTCATTGAAACACTTTCAGAGAATGTGGTGCCTTAAGGAAAGCAAGGGTTAGATAGTCTGGTGGCAATAACATTTACTTAGAGAGGAGGTGCAGGATCAGTGTCCTCATCCTGAGAACTCAAATACATCTCTGAAGAACCTTCATATCATTATGCAGAAACAAATGCAAAATCCATGGTGACACCTTCAAGTGATGTGGGGATCCAGTTCCACCTCACAAGATTTGCTCTGCATTATGTCCAAATACTTTCGTATAAAGTACGCAAATGAGCTATAAGCAGAAACTAAAGAGTTTGCTGCCCTTCCCTCTGGCAGAGGCACCAGTTTGACACAAACTCTCTAGGGTATCTGGAAATCTGTGATGCCCCAGTGAAATAATAAACCTGTGGATCCCACAGGTCCAGAATTGTGTGGACCATGTGCAGGTGTCCGTGCTGGGCACTAGAGGTTGCTGTACTACAGGCAATTGCAGGTGCCCTTAGCTGAGGAAAGGGCTGCGGAGCAGATGTGTACAGATGTGTACAGCTGGCAATCTCCTGCTTGGCTCATTATTTCAGAGCCTTACCAAGCTCAGGGCAAATTCTAGAAGCAGGCTTAATTAAACTACTCATTCCAGGTTGAGCCGTAAAGCAGTACTGGGTGTTGCTAGAAAAAGGGGTTTTAAAGGAGTGAAGTGTTGCAGAAGTGTTCCAGGAGAGATGAAGGAACTGCCTGTGTCAGCGGAGAAAGACAGCACATGCTGTGGAGATGGGACTGTCCAGAGGTGTGTGTGACAGCATGATGCTGTAAGAGCAGCCCTACAGCATCCATGTTGAAAAAAGTTGAAAAGTTAACAGATGTAGAGAATTGAAGGACAGGTTTGGGGAACAGAGGTAAAATACAGACTGAACTGCAGAAGGCAGCTGTAAACATCTGGTGTGATTTTTAAGACTGAATTTTCACCCCGTTTATGAGCAAAGGTAGCTCAACATCAAGAAAACAGACTTTGAAAACAAACATGACCAACCTGTATAGTTCTGAATCTCTTGTGATGCTTTTTTAGTCTGATGGTGATTTGGGGGATTCTAACTTGTGATGTTGATGAGTGCTGTTCACTCTTGGATTTAATGTGATTAGGTGTTACTATTGAAACGCTGTAATCTGAATAAAAATGCGAGCTGTTTTTAAGAAGAGAAGTCCAAGAATCAATTGCCTGTGTTTAGTCATCTGTGACATGAAAGCAATATATTCATCCTGTGCATTTTAGATAACCAGTGCACTCCTAAGAGTGGATCTCCAGTCAACCATAAATCTCCATCAAGTGCCTTGTCTACAGTATTACATAGTATTCCCTCTGGGAGAAAGCAGAAAAAAATTCCTGCAGCCCTCAAAGAAGTAAGTGCTTTATTAGTTAAAAGTAATGCCTTAGTGGTATTATATCACCAATATTAACAATGAAAAAATAATTCTGTATTTTAGCCATCTTCTCTAGAATCAGAAGTCAAAATGTGTCTGTAACTGTGAGTTGGGCCTTAGATTTAAATAGGCAGAGATGTGAACTATGAAGCAGTGTGTAAACTGCATAAACACACATGAGACTGTGATTCAGAGTGGTAGATTCTAATTTCTACCTTACTTCCCTGTGTTTCCATGAATTGTGATTTACCTCTGTACTAACAGTCAGTGAGAACACTTCTACACCAACTGAGCTCTTGGCTTATGATTGGGAAAGGTAGAGCTAAACCTTACCCTACCTGTGTACACTGGAGGTCTTGGGAATGGGAAGAAGTGATTTTTCTCAGCAAGTTTTCTGATGACACCAAGCTGTGTGATGTGGTCGACACACTGGAGAGAAGGGATGGCATCCAGAGGGACTTGGACAGGCCTGAGAGGTGGGCCTGTGTAAACCTCATGAAGTTCAACAAGATCAAGAACAAGGTTCTGCACCTGGGTCAGGGCAATCCCAAGCACAAATATAGGCTGAGTACAGAATGGATTGAGGAAAGCCCTGGGGAGAGAGACCTAAGGGTGTTTGTGGGTGAAGAGCGTGATGTAACTCAGCAATGTACACTTGCAGCCCAGAAAACCAGCCATGCCCTGGGCTGCATCAAAAGCAGCAGGTTGAGAGAGGGGATTCTGCCCCCCTACTCTGCTTTCATGAGACCCACCCTGGAGTGCTGCATCCACCTCTAGGGTCCCAATAAAGACATGAACCTGTTGGAACAAGCCTAGAGGGGGGCCACTAAGTTGATGAGAGGGCTGGAATGCCTTTCCTAATAGCACAGGCTTAGAGTGTCGTGGTTTAACTCTGGCTGGGTGCCAGAGATGCACTCACAACCTCTCTCTCACTTCATTCCCCCCTCCCTCACCCCCATACAAACAGGGGAAGAGAGAGGAAAAGGAAAAACCTGAAGAGGTTTTGCTACAACAGGAATGAGGTCTATTAGAAATCTTTTACTGTCACAGGCAAAGCAAGCTCAAAGATGGGGAATGTAAAGGATTTATTTCTAACAAGATCAGAGCTTAACATGAAAAGTATCATCTTAAAGGCAACCTTATTCCCCTACTCCTTTCTCTTACAACAGATACCACATTCCATTTATTCCTCCAGGAGACAAAGGGGTAACAGGAGTAGGGGAAAGCCAGGCAGTTGGTGTTTTCTGCTGCTGCTCAGGGTAGGAAGCCATTTCCCTGCCTTTCATAGGGTCCCCTTCCCCTCCCACCCCAACGGGAGAAAGTCTTTCATGACCCTTCCCAGTGTGAGTCCGATCCCTGGGGCANAGGCAACAACAGCCCAGCTGGGTGAATTGCAGCTACTCTTCTTGCAACTCTGAGGAACTGAACTTATCTCCTATAGACATATCCGAACTGAAACAAAGAATCTCAACTATCTGCACCAGAAGGTTCCACATCTAGCCAAGAACAAGGTTTTGGCCCTTTCTTCCCTTCCCCCGCCCGGGGGAGGAAAATATCGAACAGTGTCAGATTGATGGCAACAGGTTAGGTAAGATGGCAACAGGTTAGGTAACAGGTTTGGCTAGGTTAGGTAATAGGTGATAGGTTGGACTCGATGATCTCTAAGGTCTTTTCCAACCTTACTGATTCTGTGATTCTGTGAAAACAACAGGATTTTTTTTTTCTCTTGCTGTTCAGCCTGGAGAGATCTTTGGGGAGATCTTGGAGCAGCCTTCCAGTACTGGAAGAGGGGCCTATAAGAAGGCAGGAGAGGGACTTTTCACAAGGGCATGCAGTGATAGGAGAAGGGGGACCTTCCTTAAGATGAAGGAGTGTAGGCTTAGATTAGATGTTACGAAGAAATTTATTTCTAAGGGTGGTGAGGAATTGGAACAGGTTACCCAGAGAGGTTGTGGACTCTCCATCCCTGAAAGTGTTAGACCAGACTGGATGGAGCTTCGAGCAGCCTGGTCTAGTTGAAGGTGTCCCTGCCCGTGGCAGGGGTGTTGGAACTAGATGATCTTTAAGGTCCTTTCCAACCCATACCACTCCGTGATTCTATGATTCTTCTTATATAGGAATGTGTGTTCTCCAGCTGTAGGTTGCCCTCAGTGTTTCAGCCCTCCCTTGTCCCATTGCATCCAATTTAAGTTCCATCCCTTGATGATTATGGAAACCTCTCTTCCAGACCAGATAGATGGTAGCAGACAAAATAATTTTTCTTTCAGGCATCTGAGTTGATCAGCAACATTAACCTGAGATCAGGTGAGAATTTGAGTCTTTGGCAGGCAGGGCTCTGGAAATCTGTTTGAAAAAAAGAAAGCTGTACTGTGAAAATTTGTGCTTTTAGGGGTTTTTGATTCATTTTGGTTTTTCTCTTCAGGTTTCAGCAAATACAGAAGACTCTACAATGAGTGGCTACCTACACAGATCTAAGGGCAGTAAGAAACCATGGAAACACCTATGGTTTGTTATAAAAAATAAGGTGCTATACACATATGCTGCTAGTGAGGTAAGAGACTACATACTAGAAATAAAATATTCATTTGCTTTTTTATTTAGAATGTGTAGTCTTGTTGTAGTGTGGAATAATCTCTAACCAGTAGTCATACCTCAAAATCTGTGGATTATGGGTCTCCTGGGGGGGTCCCTCGAGTCTCCGAATACACAAAAACCATGAATACGCAAATCCAGAAGCGCGAATACGCGAGGTGTGACTGTGTGTATGTGTGTGTGTATATTTATGTATATACAGTAATCCCTCAAATATTGCAGGGGATCTGTTCCAAAAAGATGCTGCGATAAAATCCGCACAGTAGCGTTAAAGCTGGTAAAGACAAGGGGAAAAAAACGTGATGTACTGAAGCCACGAATGGTGAACTGCAAAGCAGTGAGGGATTACTGTGTGTATATATAAAAGCTCTGCACATCCCAGCATGTAGCCAGGCACCCTCCACTAACTATATCTGGAGGGCAATCGTGGGAGCCCTGGCTCACACTGTCACACCTCATTAAAGGTGCCTCCCGGGTGGTTATGCGCACACATATGAGGTCTTGCAACCACGAGTAATTGAAAAGGAGAACATGTGAACCACGAATATGCAGGGTTTCTCTGTAGTTCTAAAAATAGCTTAAGTAATTATGTAGAAAAAAATTACTTTTACATAATTTAGAAAATTATTTCAGAGCATTGTGTGTCTTCTGGCAGTTGCAAAGAAGACTTTGGCAGAGGTAAAGAAAGAGTAGTCTGTGACAGTCACCTTAAATTGTTTTTTGCTCACCTTTCTCTGAGATATCAACCTTATAGAGTGACTTACTTTGCAGCTCACAAACGAATTGAATTCTTTTCTATTTTCTTCGAACTGAGGAATATCTGTCCTTATTTTCCATCTTCATGAGGCAGGAGACATTGTTTAGTGAGTCTTAAGGGAAGGTCCAGTGTTGCCTTAGCTAGGAAATTTTACTTAAGCTGTGTACATTAGTTCCAAGTGATATTAAGATCAGTGGTAAAAAACTCAGCTATTAGTGGCACAAAGGCCTGAGATAGTAAAACAAATGGATCAGCCTTCCTTGACTCTGAAATGCCATTTTCACAGGACACTCTTGTTCCATTGTAGAGGCAATTACCAGAGGCAATTATGTCAGTGTTTATGTACATTTTTTCGAGTTTTAGCTGTATTTTTTTCTTCTATTCATAACCACGCCAAGTTACAAAACACTGTTTAGGAATTTGCACAGGATGAAAATAGTTGAGTAATTGAGCTGAAGGAGGAAAAGGAGAAGTTTCATTTTTAGCCAGGTTTTGAAATTATGTAAATATAAAGTAAAAAGGTACCAGCCGTACCTGCTCTTGCTGCTCTTTCCTAACCAGCCGTTTGTGAACACTCAGCAACTATTTCTCCCCTATCTTTTTAATTCCCTGTGACAGAAAGCAAAATAAATTTAACCATTCCAAGTATTTGGAAGTTGACTCCAGTGCTTGGTTGCATCCATTGCTCCTCCTCTTTGCACGCTCAGTGCAGTTAATAGCATCCTACTTCACTTTTAAGGTTGTTGGAGAGAGCACTTGATGGACCCTAGGTCTGCTGCCAGGGTGGTCTCTTGAGACAAGAAGTCCTTACCAAGCAGAATGATGAGACTGTACAGTGAAGGACAAGGTAGATGTCGCTGAGGGAAGGAAAAGAGGATCAGCAATGTTGAAGTCTACAAGGTTTTGTTACTTCCTGTCCCCTGATGCATGCATGGAGAAGATAAAAAGCAGTGGTTTTTGCATATCTATTTATAACAGCTTGTTTGTTATATAGCCTGTTGCAATGGTATGGTATATGAATAAAATCTAAATGAATGCCTTAGTTTGTCTTGCAAGCTCTAATTTTGTCTTTTCTCCTTTCCCCCCCGTTAAATAGGATGTGGCAGCATTAGAGAGCCAGCCTTTACTTGGATTCACAGTCAGCGAAGTAAAAGATGAAAACTCAGAGTCCAGAGTGTTCCATTTACTGCACAAAAACACTTTATTTTACATATTCAAAGCAGATGATCCCCATACAGCTCAAAAGTAAGAAAATATTTTAATTAATTTCTGTTACATATTTCTAGAAAATTGAGAAGTGCTGAATGTTCATATTCACACATATAACATATGTAGGAAAGATCCCTAATGTATCATATGGAAATGGAAGTTTTAAATTACTGAAACACAAAGGTTCTAGTTTCAGTAGGACTTCTGAAATGCTTCTGAAATGCAGGAATCAGACCCTCCTCGCAAAAGAATGAATGTAGGAGATTGGCAAAGTCAAAGATAAAATGAAAAATCTTTCTTTTTCCTAGCCCATTCCTCTATCCCTGGCCTGCTCAAGTGAAATGGCTCCAGGTACAGTTTTCTGCAAAAAGAGACATTCTAAAAAACAAAGTGTCCTGAACAGCGGAAAATTTTGAAGAGCTGAGAACGTGCTTAACTGCCCTTCTCTCCTTAAAAAAATTTAGAAGTCTTTGTGGGTTTTGGGGGCATTTTGTGCAGATGCACATAAATGTTTCCTTGTTCATTAAGGTACTGTTCCCTTGTTTCCCCTGTGTCCTCATTTGTACCATATAAAACAAACTAAAAAAACCCAGGCATTCAATATCTTTGTTTTGCTATTCAGACAATGGCTTTTGTCATAAGTAGGAAAACTTGAAATCAAACACACTGCATTTTACTGAGACTAGAAATAACATTAAGTACTGGACTCTCAAACTTGCTCAAAATATTTAATATCCTTAGGAGATTTACTTAACCTCCAAAATAAACGCTGCTTTGACAGCATTAAAAAGAAAAACAAAGAACGTGCTGTTGGCCTGTTTGCATCAGTGGACACAATTTTTTTCCTGATTGGGCCAAAGAAAGATCTGATGCATTTGTGTAAGTGCAGTAATAAATTTCAATAGATACGTTTCAGTGAGGTATAAAAACCCCAGTTCTATGCCCAATGGTTAAGCTCTTTATGGATATTTTTTTATTTGTATTCCAGTTTAGTTGGTTTTAGTGTATCTATGGCAGTGGAAAATACAGTGAGCCCTAAAAAGTAAGGGGTAGATGTTTGAGTTGTGTGTGCAGACAGGCATGAACACTTATATATCCTTAATATGTTCATATTAAAAGCTTGACTTCAGAGAACATGCACATAGTTACAAAATTACCTGCTCAGGGCAAGGAAGAGCCAACATCTGTGACTAATGTTTAAATACCCTATAATGACTAAGACAGGTTTAAATTCCTGTGATAAAGATAATTACAGTCTTTGTCTCATTCCGTTCTTGCAAGATTTTCACTCAGGAAAAAGGTGATTATTATGTGGGCCCCTTAACTTTGCATACACGCAGTTCACCCCTCACTCAGAAGACCGAATTATTCTGGGTTTTACTGTCTTTGTCCATGTAGCATCAGAGTGCTTCAGGAACTTTTAATGTTTGCATAATTCTTTAGACACGGAGGATGTTTATCACCCTTCTAATCAAATAGAAACAGAAAGCACAGCTACAGGGAGTAAAAGTGTCTGGATATTAACTTTGAATTTCCAGTTTGAGACCCCTTGCGACAGCTGTTTGGGACTTCCCCCTGTCCCCCTTTCACTCCTCCCCCTCCACCTTTCTGTGTGCCCTGTGACCTCCTCCCTCAGCCCCACTAGTCACCACTAATGCCCCATAACTGCTGCAGAGGCAGATGCCACCTCAGCTATGGTAGTGTCCTCATTCAGCCCACATCATGTTTGCAGTGAAATAAGGAAGTATTGGGGGGGGGTTAAGGTGTGCAGAACCTTGACATATCCTACTTTTTGAGCATTGGATTTCCCAGCTTCACCTGTTCTTTATGCATATAACTTCAGCATGGGAGAAGCACAGAAAAGCTTTTCTGTGGATTTGTGTGTTTGCACTCATTGAATAAATTTCTGGCATTTGCACTCATGGACCAACTGGTAATGAAAGTCTGTAACTAGTGATAGCAGTAAGATTTATTCTTTTATCAGCAACTTCCTAACAGTATTTAATTTTCTAATAGGTGGATAGAAGCTTTTCAAGAAGGCACTGTATTATAGCATTGTGTCTGCAAGTTTAAAGGAAAATATCCCAGGATGGTGGTAAAACAGACTACAGCAGCTGTTCAGTGAAACAGAATCCTGCCGTCTCAACCTACACAAAATTGTATATTTGTTGGGATTAGGAGTTGTTGCATTTTTAGTGTAAAATAATATTTTTTTAAAGAACTGTATGTATTTCTGTGTTGATACAAAATGTGTTATTTATTAAATTCCAATGTTTACTTTAGTGGGCAGAATTATTTGTGAGGTCTGCATTGAGGTCCAAAGTGCCCATGTCCTCAGAATGGCAGATTGTTGGTCAACAGATTCATGCTTTAAAAAAGAAACAAACAAAAACCAACAAAACAAAACACAAACCAGATCTGTTGCAATTGTACAGTTCCTCATGATTTGTGTATAGGTCTTGAGCTGCTGATGTTCACTTAGCAATTTAGCAAGAACAGATCAGTATAGGAATTTCACGGGCTTTGGATCTTCGTTGACTCTGTAAGCTCCTTTATGAGAAGTTGTATGATATTGCTGCTCCCTTCCTTGAATGGCAGTTGGAATCTTGCATACCAGTTCATTAAAACAGTACAACAAATTCTGTATCACAAAAGCAAAATACAGTTCCATTATAAAAAACGGAAAAGGGAAAACTATTTTAAAACAGACTTTGCAATTACAGGGGTAAGACACTAGAGCTCTTACAGCATTACAGCTGCCAAAGAGACTACAAGAGTTATTTTCAAGCAATTGGAATGCATACCATCTTTTCTCTTTCCAATAGTAGCTTAAAACAGAGTACAAATACATTTTTGATAATCAGAGAAAAGACAAAATATCTTGTTTGTTTCAAAACTTTGTGTCAAATTAATTCTGTATGCAATATGAAACATTACATAAGCTATTGTTCAAAGAATGTTAAATATATGCACCCTCCTCTCCCAAAATGTTAAAATATTGTATATTTAAATATTATGTTTAAACTGGAATTGCCATACCAAGACAACACAGCTTTCTTAGTGCAGAAGGAATGGAAAATGCACACCATTCTTTGAAATACCTTTTGTTTACAATATGATTTGTTCTGTTTGATGGTTTAAAACACAATTCAGTTTCAGGTATTTGGGTTATGTGTTTTCTTTAAGAAAATCATCAGTATACCTCAGTAGGAAATACTTACTGATGATTCTGGTGCATTTACTCTATTTAACTTCTGAAAAAATTTTAGCACTGTAATAGCATAAATGGAACTAGAACTATGAAAACCACATGAAAGAAAGCCATTTTTATGTCAAATGTGATCCATGTGTTGTCAGTTAATTTTATTGTATGAAACACTTGTCCTCTGAATCAAGCTAGTTGTAAAATAATTAGGAGCAATTAACTTTTAATTAAGAGTTTGAATCCATGTTAATAGCTATTCTGTGGCCTCACAATGGAAAGAGGATAGGTAGAATAGTAAGTATTCGTGACAGAAAGGCCAAGAATGAAAATGTAAACCAAAATTCTCTTATTGTCTCAAATACCTCAAGGTCACGTCTGATAATAACAGAGCTCTGAAGAAGCCTGATTTTCCAGAGCTTCTGTGACCTTAGTAGTGGGCTTGGAAGCTGAATACTTAATATTATCTATAAAGTAATTTCATTGACTTCAAGCATTTCAGTAGAGCAGCTTATGATTCAGGGACTTACAGCTGACTTCCCTCAGGAATGGGAAAGGTTTGACCAGATAGTGTTGGAAGTTCAGTAGGACTCTGATCAAAGCCTCTATTCGCTGTTATTGTAACACAAATGTGCTAAGTGAATACTTTCCTCTTGTTATATAGAAAGGGCTTTCAGTTAATTTTCCAGAACAGCTGCTGACTGAAGCTAAGTAAGTTACTGGCATGTCTCTTCAGGGTGATTTCTGCCATGGTTTTTACTGTGTCCAAAACTAAACGAGTATCAATGTAATACCCATGTGAGACAGCTCTTCCAACTGGCAATATTAAAGGGGAGAGCTTCTTAATATTTTCATAGGGACTGTACACCAGTGAAGATGGCAAGTCATGAACAAGCAAGTGAATCAGAAATTTGGCTACGAGCAAGCTCATTTAATTTTAGTTTACAGTTTAATATTTTCCCTGCTGCAAAACAGAGCAATAAAAGTCAAAACATGCTGAATAAGGGGCCCAAGTTCTGCCTCGTGTGGCATCAAACTACCTCTAGAGGATTTGGTGCAGAGTGAGAAAAGAGTGTCAAATGTTCTGTGAAAATGTGAGGACTTCTTCCAAAAGTGGTTGATCAATCAAAAAATCTGTGACAGAAATAGATTGGAAGGGAGCCTTAAAAGCAGTAGTATACATATTGCAGTCTAATTCTGTGTGAAATAAATTGTCTTTGTAAACAAGTCTGAGTATTTCTTTTCCTCTTTCTCCAGCATTAGTGCTTTGTGCCATGTGAAGAACACACAACACAGGCATTTTCATAACGTTTTCAGATGGTTGCTTTTCAAACTTGTCCTATTTCTCCAGTTCACCTCCCATTTTGATTCACTGCCATCAGATTATTCACTTCTTGATTTGACTAAACACTAAAATGAGACAAGTTTTCAGACACCTGGCTACCTCCTCTTATAAGAATCTATAGTTTGTAATTAATTTAAGATTGGTTAGCAGAGTATGAGACAAACAGAAGTATTGAATATTAGTTCTAACACTTTTATTCATTAATAAATTAAAGGTTCTAGGATTCTGAATTGTCTTTAATTTAAAACTGCATTTTGTCCCCAAAGCACTTAAAACAAATGGACAGCTGAGAAGCTGTGGAACACATTTTATTAACTATTTTTCGTTCCTGGGAACTCGATAACTCAACTATGCATCATAGTGTAAAGAGATGTTTGGAAAGACACGTTCATTTGCCGTAACTGCTGTCCCCTGCATTTACTATCCAAATAGGCTTTTATTTGAAGCAGTCCTAAATCATGCTGTTTAAGTGGAAGAACAGAATTTTGTTTTTATAAATGAAAACAATTTAAAGTTGTAAATATTCCTGTGGTTATTCATAATTTTTGTATAAATAAATTCCCATTAGTTGAGTCTGGTTTTTTTAAAGATATTTTTCCGGTCTCATGTAATTTGTGTACTCAGTGATTTTCACATGGCAGCATTTGTTGCCATTATCCTGCACATCGGTCTTGCTTTAAAATCACACTGGTTTGTTTGTTTTCTATAGAGCCCTTCCGCATCTGGGTGCGGGGCCTGTTCTGGATAATCAAAGAATTGTTCCTGAGCAGCCCCAGCTGCAGGACACTGCGCAGGGGGTTTATCTCCCGAAGCCACCTTCCCCAACAGCCCTCCCAAGGTTCAGCAGCCCAGGAATGAAGTAGCCAGTGTGCTCTGTCCAACACGGTGCGACTTACAGGTCTGGGGGCACAAACCGTAGCTGCAGCAACAGCTTAAAGCACAGAGACGGCATTAATGCAATATCTCAAACATTTATTAGTGCAGATAAGACAGCTGTGGAGCATAGGTCACAGGATGAGAGGGCTATTCTCTCAGCTTCTTGGGGAATGGAAATGCCTAGAGGAAAGAAAGCATCCTAAGAAATTAGCATCTTATAGAACTAAGGGAGTAAAGCCTATGTGAAGGTCAAATGAAGGGTGTTACATTAATAAATCCTTTTGCAAAATCCGGTCCTGCTGTATTGATTAAAGTATGCCTGTAGCATAGTGTCTGTTGGCATCAGGTGCTGCACTTGGGTCACAACAACCCCAGCAGAACATGAGCCAGCAGTGTGCCCAGGTGGCCAAGAAGGCCAATGGCATCCTGGCCTGTATCAGCAATAGTGTGGCCAGCAGGACCAGGGCACTGATTGTCCTCCTGCACTTGGCTCTGGTGAGGCCACACCTCAAATCATGTATCCAGTTCTGGGCCCCTCCTTACAAGAAAGACACTGAGGTGCTGGAGAGAGTCCAGAGAAGGGCCGTGGAGCTGGTGATGGGTGAGGTACACAAGGCTGCTGAGGAGCAGCTGAGGGAGCTGGGGATGTTTAGGCGGGAGAAAAGGAGGCTCAAGGAGGACCTTACTGCCCTCTACCACCACCTGAAAGGAAGTTTGAGCAAGCTGAGGGCTCGTCTCTTCTCCCAGGCAGCCAGGGACAGGACAAGAGGAAATGGCCTCAAGCTGAGCCAGGGGAGGTTCAGGTTGGAATCAGGAAGGATTCTTCATGGAAAGGGTTGTTAAGCACTGGAACAGATTTCCCAGGGAGGTGGTGGAGTCACCATCCCTGGAGGTATTTAAAAGATGTGCAGATGTCACAGTTTGGGACATGGTTTAGTGGTGGACTTAGCAGTTACTGCGTTAACAATTGAACTCCATGATCTTAGAGGTCTTTTCCAACCTGTGATTCTATAAGTATTTTAGCAGGGCCTGTAAGGGAGAGATTTTTCTCTCAGGTTAGTTATGCTGCTTCCTTATACTTCCCTGACATAGGTTTGAAAGCAGTCTTTTGAAAACTTGCAGTAACAGCAGAAAGGGTTTTGATCCTCTGCATGTTGTTGTAATCCCGGCTGACACATCTATGTGGACATGCTTTCCTAATACAGATCAAGTACGAACTGGGTCACTTGCTAAGAAAAAATCAAATCATGTTTTACTGGTTACAGTGACATTTCTGCTGTATTGAGGACACTGAAATAAGCTTTTGNCACTTGGCTCTGGTGAGGCCACACCTCAAATCATGTATCCAGTTCTGGGCCCCTCCTTACAAGAAAGACACTGAGGTGCTGGAGAGAGTCCAAAGAAGGGCCATGGAGCTGGTGATGGGTGAGGTACACAAGGCTGCTGAGGAGCAGCTGAGGGAGCTGGGGATGTTTAGGCGGGAGAAAAGGAGGCTCAAGGAGGACCTTACTGCCCTCTACCACCACCTGAAAGGAAGTTTGAGCAAGCTGAGGGCTGGTCTCTTCTCCCAGGCAGCCAGGGACAGGACAAGAGGAAATGGCCTCAAGCTGAGCCAGGGGAGGTTCAGGTTGGAATCAGGAAGGATTCTTCATGGAAAGGGTTGTTAAGCACTGGAACAGATTTCCCAGGGAGGTGGTGGAGTCACCATCCCTGGAGGTATTTAAAAGATGTGCAGATGTCACAGTTTGGGACATGGTTTAGTGGTGGACTTAGCAGTTACTGCGTTAACAATTGAACTCCATGATCTTAGAGGTCTTTTCCAACCTGTGATTCTATAAGTATTTTAGCAGGGCCTGTAAGGGAGAGATTTTTCTCTCAGGTTAGTTATGCTGCTTCCTTATACTTCCCTGACATAGGTTTGAAAGCAGTCTTTTGAAAACTTGCAGTAACAGCAGAAAGGGTTTTGATCCTCTGCATGTTGTTGTAATCCCGGCTGACACATCTATGTGGACATGCTTTCCTAATACAGATCAAGTACGAACTGGGTCACTTGCTAAGAAAAAATCAAATCATGTTTTACTGGTTACAGTGACATTTCTGCTGTATTGAGGACACTGAAATAAGCTTTTTGTGCAAATTATTTGGAATTTTTAAAGTGAAACTGCACCAAACTGTCATTTAGAAAGTGGATATGCAGCTCAAACTAGTTTGGGATGTAACAAGTATGTACTATAAATTGAGAGTGCTGCAACATTTGACACTTACAGGAAATCCTTAGCAAGTTAATCGTGCTGATTTAAAACTCTTCCTTAGGTTAATTTGCATTTGTATTTGGAAATGTGGTCAAAAAGCAGAATACAATACTTGCAAGTACTGACTGAACTAGTGATCTTGAGCTAGGGGGTTGGGAGTGGGGAGAAAAGCAGTAAAGGAATTGACAAGGTAAGCGGGTGAACAATTTTATTAATGTTAACACATAAATTTGCTTGTATTCTTTGGGGCTTTTTCCTATCTCTGCTGCTCAGATGTCGATGCTCATGTTATCTGATTCAGTCAAAATTGCATAAAACAGTCTGAATTATTTTCAGATTGTGAAATCGCAAATACAGCCCCGGTGGCCTAAATGATCTTGAAGTTGCTGCTGATCTCTGACCACAGTTAGATCATCTTCGCTGAACAGATGGAAGAGGAAGGGGGGAAAGGGACATACTCAAAGGATAAAACTCTTACTTAAAATCAAGGTCATTTAAAATAATCAGCATATACTAAGTAATTAGGTAGCACAACTTCGACCCAGATGGACGTTGAGGCACAGGCAGAAGAGCGACGACTTGTTCCTTTGTCACTGCCTGAGCACTGCTGCCGTCTGCAAGGCTGCTCGGGGCCCTGCTGCCACCAGCGCGGGGAGTCGCTGCCGCCCTGCAGACACAGCTCAGCCCTGTCACTGCCGCCCGCCCGCACCAAGCGCCGTCCGTGGCTCCGCTCGAACCCAACCCGCCCACCTCGCCTCCAGGGCCAAGAGCAAACCCCGCACATCCCTGTGTCCCTGCACAGCCGCAGGGGGGTTGGGATTCCCGCTCCATGGGCAGGGCACTCGAGCACTGGGTTGTTCTGGGCCCGTCCCTCGAGAAAGGACATTGAGGTGCCGGGGCGTGAACACGGGAGGGCAACGAGGCCCGTCCGGGTGTGGGGAACACGCGTCAGGGANCCCAAGCGCCGTCCGTGGCTCCGTTCGAACCCAACCCGCCCATCTGGCCTCTGGATCTGCCCCGGGGGCAGCGCCGTCCGAGCTCCCCAGGGCCAAGAGCAAACCCTGCACATCCCTGTGTCCCTGCACAGCTGCGGGGGGCATTCCCGCTCCATGGGCAGGGCACTCGAGCACTGGGTTGTTCTGGGCCCGTCCCTCGAGAAAGGACATTGAGGTGCCGGGGCGTGAACACGGGAGGGCAACGAGGCCCGTCCGGGTGTGGGGAACACGCGTCAGGGAGGGCTGAGGGCGCTGAGGCTCCGGGGCACCGCCCCGCCCTCCACACCCGCTGGGGCCGGGCCTCTCGCACTGTGTGTGTGTGTCCGCAGCGGCAGCACCAGCGGAACGGCCCTAAGCTGAGACACAGCGATTAATCTGTCTTTGCTGTTAGGCTGGTCAGGCATCGCAATAGGTCGCTCAGGGACGTGGAGTCGTCATCATCCCTGGCGGTGTTTCAGGAGGCGAG
>WEKX01011156.1:340028-362740 GCA_013390025.1 Pitta sordida
GAGCCGGGCCCGGAGCGGGAAGGGCGGGCCCGGGCCCGGGGGCAGCGCTGGGTCTCCCCTGCCCGCGGTGACCGTGCTCTCCCCGGCCCTGCCCCGTCATTCCGCGCCTGCCGAGCGCATCGCCCGCCGCTCCCTCCCCGTGTCCCAGAGGGGCTGAGGTTGTCTGGGGTAACGTGGTGTGGCCGGTATTGTTTGTGTTGGGTCCGATGGCCGTGTCGGTGTCATCTTGTCTCATTGGGCGAAGCATTTCTTCTGCGCTGCGGGGTTTGTGGATTCTTTATTTTTTCGATGCTGCCACATACCGCTCTAAGTGTAAAAAAGCCCGGCCGTGTAGCACAGGATGCGCTTCCATGTGCCCGTTGTGGAGGGAGTAGAGGAGATGCGAGGTATTGTGCGAGTTAACTCATGCAAGGGGAGAGGGGGAAAAGTCTGGCTACTGGTTTTGCTGCAAGATGAGTGTGGTGCGGTCGTGGTTCTTGAAAAACCGAGTCTGGCATTCGTTCTTCTTACATGAAATCTCTGACCCGAAGCTACTAATATCAACAGAGTGCACTTGGGAAAGTGTTGAAGGACGAGCTGTATCCCCACCTGTAATGGATAAAATGGATAAAAAAGATGCCAAAATGTCAAATAGGTTTGTGTTGGATAACTGCAAATAAAAATATGAGATGAGGAGAAAAACATCACAGATTCCGGGCCAGTTGAGGCAGCATTCATCTGGTTACTCTTCTGGACTTGGTAATTTTGGATGGCTTTTTCTGTAACATCATTTTTACCTGAAAATAATTCTGTCAGTATTTTCCCTTGCCCTGCTTTCGGACGTGGTAGGCAGTTGTGACACCAGATATCCAACAGAGCCTTTAGCCCACTGCTTACTCCTTGCTGTACAACTTCCCTCAGGAGCACTTGTTTGAGAGAATCACAGAATCACAGAATATTCTGAGTCGGGAGGGACCCACAAGGATCATCGAGTCCAACTCTTAACACTGTCTCCCTGGTGGGAATTGAAGTCTTAAGGTCTGTGAAAGGTTTGACTGCTTCTCTCTGTAGCTCCTTCTCCATTGCAGGCCCAAGTGTTTGCATGGTCAGCTCTGTGAGTGCACACATGTGACAATGCAGAGCGTAAGTGAGGTCACCCGGAGGGGTGTCCAGTTCTCAGCTGCATCTGTGATTCCTGCAGGCTGCTCTGCCCGAGGGTTGGACACCACTTGCTGGGTCTGTGTTCAGGGGAGATTGGTTTTCTTTGTTGGTTCGAGGGGTTTATGGTTTTGGCTTTTTTTCGTAAAGCCTACCTTGATTTTTCCATCTAAGGTTCTTAGCCTCTGAAAACAAAGCCCTAAAAACCATGTGTGACTCTGAAGCTGACATTGTTTTGGGGAAAAAGGGCTGGACCAGATGACTTTGAGAAGTACCTTTTGACATTATTTTATTCTTATATTCTGTTAGTATAATTACTAAATATTACCTATAGGAGACCCGTGTATACGGAACAGAATATGTACTGTCAAACACTCAAGAAATAAATCTAACAGGTGGAGAACAAATGCAGTGATTACACTTCTAAAGCAGGTGTAATTAGTAGAAGTACATATGCGGTTATTTGTGTTATTCTCTACCCTGAGCAGTAGAAACACCTTTTCTATGTTGGGTATCTTCTAAGAAGGGTTTTTTTTCCTTGGCCCCAGAAATTTACCACTAATAAGAAACTACACAACGAGATCATTACGGACTAAGGGAATCCAGCAGTACACAACCAGAGTGTGTTGGACATTTGCAGAGGCAGTGGCCTAAATCCTGTTGACAGTCTCGGTGTTGTCAATTTGACGTGTCAGCAGCATCTCTTAAGGAAAAGTTAAGAAAGGTTGTTTGTTTTCTAGTTTTACAGTGTTTCAGGTCTTAGTGGTGGGTCTGCAAAGAGTTGTAGAGGGAAGTAAGAGTGTAAGCCGTGACAGTATCTTCAGCTAAATGACCGTGGGACAAAGCGTTTCTTACCCCTTCATTTTTCAGAAACTTCGTCGTAAAAGGAAAGGAAAGGATCTGAAGTCTGATGTGAAACAGGGAAACCAGTAGAGCAATTAAGGAATATGTACTTATTATGAGCAACTATAGGCTTGCTGGTTGAAACAGTGGGCAAGAGAATTGAAAAAGAGATATAAATAAGGTAAAAATTATTTGGACAATATTTATAAACAGCATAGTCCTTGACGTATTGGCAGGAGCTTTGGCTCTCCTGTCTCTTTTGTAGTAATAGTACATGTAACTGATGTTATTACAGTTCCTGGATGTTATAAAGAAGATCCTAGAAGTACATGCAGTTTTTTTCATGTTGTGTTCCCTGGTCTCTTTTAGAACCCTAGCTCTCACCCTTTCAGTGTTTTAGATAACTTTAGAAAGGAAATACAAGTGTGATTAGCAGACTTAAGCTTCTGGATAAAATTTTTGGTTTATTTTGATTTGTCTCATTCCCTTTGGGAGGAAAACATAGCATTCTCAAGGAAAAACTGATTCAATCTACTACTTTTCTTTACTAGCAATAAACATTTCTCATATGTTGCCTGGTGTGTGCTTTGAAGATGTGTGGCATGGTTTTGATAAACGTGGAAAAGTGTGAGAAACTTCTACAACTGCACTACTTCCTCACTTTTTTTTTTATATGTATCTTTGATTTATATTACTCGTAATTAGAAAATACAGTTGTCCCTCTTGCACTTCATGTCCCCCATATTGCGGCTTCAGATCTCAGTGGTGTGATTTTTTGGCGATGTAGGAGACCCATTTCGCAACTGCACATGCGTGACCTGCCGTAGCGGTGGCGCAGCCACCATCCAACGTGGCAGTAGGGCTGCGTGGACCCCGATTAAGACCATGGGTCCGCGTTATAGGAGACCTGGCTGTAGTACCCTTTCTAGAAATAGAGAGTGAAGCAAGAAGATAGATCCGTATCAGTCTCCTAATTACACAGTACTTTAGCTTGTAGACCACAAGTGTCTCCTAGGCCACTGCGCCTGTGGTTAGATGTTGCTCCTGGCACAGCAGCAGCATTTGCAGGGTGACACAGCAAGGGCAAGTCATTCTTGGGCTGGGAACTAACACGGCCCAAAGAACCGTTTGCTGCTGGCTGTGAAGGCACAGCTCTACCAGGACTGGAGGAGGAGAGAGGTGGAAACTCGGGCCAAGAGACAGATCAGGGCCAGCAGTTTTGGTGACAAAATTGTTTTGAATATGGTAGCGGTGAATCAATTAAAAAGAAAAGACATTTCTTCCTTGTTAAGAATGTGGACAAAGTACTCCTAGAGGCTTGGAGACATTATATCTCTCCTTCTTTCATTTACTGTCTTTGTGGCCCACATACTAATGTGTTAATATGTTAATTTGAAGTAATTGTGTGACAGAGAACATTAAACAGAAAATTGAATTATAATTTTGCAGTGCCACGGAAATAAGATTTTTTTTTTTTTCATGTCTGAGTCAATTTCTATAAAAGTTGTTTTCCAGACTTTGCCTCCTGTGCAAGTTCAATATTTGAACAGTAAATTAAACTTTTCAGTATATTGTATTGTTAATTTCAATTTGCAGTTGAGCTAGTGCAACACAGCAATAGCAGTAATAATTAGTCTTCAGTATTCTTGTTGTAACATGTTCATTCTGTAGGAGTTGTAGAAAAGCATAAAATGAAGGTAAAGTTGTAAATGTGAAGCTGTAGGCTCTATTGGCAGATATGAGTAAAATTGATAAAGTCATGCTTTGTTACCGGCTTTTCTGATGGGAAAATAATATGTAGTCTAGTTTCTTTCGAGATAGTAATGTAGGAAATGCTAGAGACTGATTGGAAAATGGAAGATGTTACTGCTGGCTCAAAAAGCTGACATAAGAGAACATTCATTTGCCATAAATCTGGTTTAAACTGCACAAAATAAGCTTTCTTGTGCATGGCTCTTTAAACCAGACAGGTAGTGAAGTAAAGCTTTAAAAGTTGGTGATTGTTTATTGTGTCCTTGAAAATACCAGCACAGTAGACCTATATGGAGGTGGTCAAAAGATTTTGCAAATCAAACTGATTCTAAAAAAAACAGGGTTTTTTTATTGTAATTGCAAGTGACTCTTGTTGTTTCTGTAGCTTAAAAAATGGTGCATCTCTGAGTGGTACAATGCTCTGGGTGGGAGGGAACGTCAGGAGGTCTCTAGTCCAAAGCCCCACTCAGAATGGGATGAGCTCTGAGATCAGCCTGTAACATCAGCATTTTGCTTAGTTTACTCATAATTTTTTGAAGAATTTTCATATGCACAATATTTCTGCTATGTGAAATGGTCATGAAGCATTAAGGTCTTCCTTTGAAGTTCCTCTGCAAAAAGTGTCTCTGTCTTGCCCAAAAGTGTCTCTTACTAAATAATTCCCTAATTTTCTTTTAAGGCATTAATTTTTTTTTTTTTTTACTTTTTTTGTTGGTTTTGGGGTGGATTTTGTTTCATTAGGTTTTGTTTCTGGTTTGCAGTTGGGATGTTGTTATTTTTGTAATGAAATAGTATCTTGCACTGTGTGAGTAAACAGTGCTAGTATTGTATTTGAAAGAAGAAAATATTGATAAAACACGTGGCTGTCTTGAAAATTGTAAGTGCTCTTTGAATAGTGATTGTGTTGCAGAAGTGAGCTAATGGAGTGCTCCTGCAAGGGCACTGACACCTCTTAGATCTTCTTAGGAGATAATGCTTTTCAGCATCAGCTTCAGTCTTCTACTTTTTTATGTGGATGCCTGTCATGATTTTTGCACTGTGCACTCCTCCAAGGCCTCCAGTTCTTCAGTAGTCAAAAGAGATTTCTCTTTACAACTGTAAGAGCAGAATTAGCTTCCAAATGAGTTAACTTTTATATCTGCTTGGCTGATTGGGGAAGTTTAGAGATTACTGGGGCGAAAGATAGTTCCTAAAAGTTTTAGCAAAGTTGGAGTGAAAACCAACTAACTGTAAGCGTATGGTCTTTGTGCTTATCAGAATTGGTATTGCAGTGATTTTAATACATCTTTTGTCAGTATAATTCTTTATTGTGTGTGTTCCTTTTAGGTGTTGCTTAGTGACCATTTGTATATCAGTACACAAACCAGGCATACATCCAAATGCTTATTGTATCCACTAGTGTCCGTTGAACCATACAAAATTCTTCTTATGAAGATTTGAGCATGTGCTGTAGCTACAGTATTGATAATAAAACAGCTTTTTTTTTTTTTGGTAACATGTATATTCTGTGTCCCAGTTAGCGTCTTCTATTAGTTACAAAATTGACCTTCAAGCACTCCTGTTAATACTAAAAAAATCAGTACATGTTCTGAAGAAAGTTAGGTTTGCCCTTCTTGATTTGCATTAACAACCCTGTATATTCCAGTTTTTTAAGATGTTAATTATGTCCCTGCTGGTGTCATGGTCAGGAATAGACTTCTGTTCTCACAGGAATTTTATTACGTATATTGTTGCTCTTAGGGAAATCAGAAAAAGAAAAATAGGAAGTCTCTATGAGTAAGCCACTACAAAAGTTTGCAAATAGAAAATAGATTATTACTTCTGCAGTATAATCAAACTTTAAATTCTGCAGGGATGTCATCTTCAGAAAACTATAAATGCATTTCCATGAGCTGTGTTTCCCCCAAGATATTTTTACTTTTGAGACTACAGATGTTAAGCATCTTCTTTCCTTTCTTTGACAGGAAATTCTGTTGATTAAAGATCATGGCAACCATAGAGGAACTGACCCACCAAATTTTTGAACAGCACGTGGGAGAGGTACATAAATTTTGAGTCCTATTTAAGAGAAATGGAATAATAAAATGTACAGACTGACATGTGCAAACCAAAACCACAAGAGAAAATCTGTAGTACAGCAAAGCTTCTAACACTCTCCCCTAGAAGGCTAAAAGAACTTTTCTGTTTGTTTTAAAGTTATGCTGCAAAGTCTTTTTTACCAAAGTTTACTTCACAGAGAAAAACAAATCTATTAGTGTTTTCAATAAGTGATTTACAGTTCAGCTCTGCTGTTTGGGTCTGCAGTGGTTTTCGGAGAACCATCTGGCTGTATAATTGATTTACTCACTTCCAGTTACAGAAACCAGTACACAGCTTTTACTTTCCAACTATGCCATTGCTTGAGATGTCATTTTTGTTTTCACTAGTAAAGGTTTCCCATGCTCTCCTCTGTCAGATATTTGTTGGTTGCTGATATGTGTCAAAAGGAAGATTGAACTCTTGTTTCTTCAGACGTGGTTTGCATTCTCTGTAACGCATGTGCAGAATCTCTGTACTGCACCCAAAGAGCTCCCAGAGATGCACAGACAGTCTGGGAGTGTGGCTATGAGCATCCATACTTACCCAGAAGGCTTTGTCGTAAACTACTTAAAATTAGCAACACTGCTAATTAAAGGCAGAAATTTATCTTCAATAAATGGTATTTTTTAGCTTGAAATAACCACTCTTGGTTTCTGGTCGAGGCATAGACTCACTTCTCACATAAGTTTAGTTCCTCTTAGTGGAAAGGTTGGAGCAGGGCTTGGAGTGGTTGGTTCTAGTCTGAATAAATTCTTACAGCTTTTACTGTGGTAGCATCTGAGTGTTGCTAAGGCAACAAGAGGTTCATGTGATGTATGATGTTTTTATTACTTGTCCACTTTATAGGTGATAATGCATGTCTAGTGTCATTTTGTTTTCAGAATATAATTCCTTGTGGAGGCCTAAATAAAGCTCTATGTCCTGTTTAAATTTTTTTCTTTTAGCAAGTACAAGCCTAGTCAAAGCTAGCTGAGGTGTACATTGCACTCGGAAAAGAAGATGGTGTGGTGACAGCGTTCAGCCTCTGTGAGAGTTGTTTTCAATTTCATAATGTGATTCCATGACACACTGAGCAGACTTCATAAATATTATCGGTGCCATGAAAGAGAGAGGGTCCTTTTTCTGTTTCTTACCTTATCTAATTTCCACACTAACAGCAAGCTAATAACCCAGTCAAAACAAGTGGAGGCTTTTCTGCTGGGTTATCATTGAGTAGAGCCTGAGGAGGCTTTGATGTGTACCAGAGGCAGCACAAAGGAGATGATTGCTAGCCAAAGGCAGGCAGGGGAGAAGATGGAGGCAGTGAAGGTGCAGTGCTGCAGAGAGCTGCTGGCTGATTCTGTTCATGGGGAAATTGCAACTCTACAGTTTTCATGGCTGTTGTTTTGTCAGCAGTGTGGATTAGGATTTGTCCTTTAGCAAGGTTTTGCTGTGTCTGAGACCGTGACACCGTATTTGGCAGCAGAGCAGCTTAAACATTCCCCAGTCCTCACTTTGGTACTTGTCACGCTTTGCTAGTCTGGCTCATGTAAGCTCTGTGTGTCATTGCATGGTGTACAAAACCAGGGGTTAAAAAAGGAATTACAGGCTAGTGGAGGAAGGTCACGTCCTTCCCGGTTGTGATCAGTGTCCTTATTTGGTACAAGGTGCAGCCCAGGCAGGCACAGGGTTGGAAGGACTGAAGGACTCCCTCAGAGCAGTAGAGGGTGGGACTTTGCAAGCCAGAATTGCTGTAAAAGGCACATGATATGCGTGAGGGCACTGCCTGGAAGGTGGAGTCTCACAGGTGCCATCATGTAAAACCTTACAGTCCTACCTACACACACGCTGGGAGTGCTTGGTGGTGGTCCTACGCAGAGTAAGCATGGAAGAGTCATCATTTGAGATCTATGCAACTTCAGCAGTATTTTTACTAGCATTTGTAATTCTCTTGAATGTTGGAAGTAGTTTTAGTTGAATTAACAGGAAAAATTTACATGAGTAGAACATGAAAGGAAAAAGACAGGTGTTTGGATTTTAAGGAGAATGGAAAAAGCTCCTGTGTCTCCTGTGTAATAATGGTCAGAAGTGTTCTGTGACATGGGTGGTTTCTTTCTCTGTAATATTAATTGTTGTTCTTGAAGCATTTTAAATCACAAAATTACGTATCACAAGTGGTTTTACAATGATGTTCACAAGCATGTTTTTGTTAATTTAGGGCATTTTTGCATAAAAGCAAAACACAACCCTACCTGCATTGCACAGTAATTATCTTTTCTCAAATTCTGCCATCTGCTAATTGTCTTTTGCTCAGTGTGAGATACATAATTCTTATTTCTACATCAATATCAGATTCCTTGATTCACGCAGGAAAGTTAGGTGCCCAGAGCAGCAGAGCTCTTTTCTCAGTCTGTGGCTGGGTACACTAAGTATGTGGTGGTTTGTTTCCACAGTCCTGCCAGTTTACCATAACAAAGGAAAGCTGCCTGTTTGTTGAAACAGAGTCTGTCACAGACATACAAGATACAATTTTTTACAAATACTGCAGTTATTTTTACCAGTATTCTTTTAACTGCAATAAAAATGGTCTTCTGTATAGAACTAAAACTATCAAGCTGACATTTTGTGGAGTTAAAGAGCAGCTTTATCTTACGCTACATGTAGATCACATTTAAAGGGACCAAATGCAAAACAGTTCTGCAATATGTACATAGTTTATTTTGTAAAGCAAAGATAAATGCACATAACACTTCAATTTCTTCTAAATCTCTGCATGGGCATGTCATTTTGAAAGGCTGATACAGATTTTAATGCTTGAAAGTGTCTCTCTCCAACTCAAAATGCTGCTCTGTATAATGAGCACTTTTTTGCCCTTTGCTTAAGCAAAGAAGTGAATGACTTCTTTGACTATGGAAAGTACTTGTACTCATAAAAGCCAAGTATTTTTAGAAGGCAGTGTTCAGAAATGGCTTGGCCAGTAGTTTGACAAGCATTTTGATGGTGCTGGCAGTTTGAGCAATCCCCCCAGCAGCTTAATCACACTCTCATTTGCTGTGATGAGTCTGCTTTGGAGCTTTGTGGAGTTGTGGGTTGAAGGTTGGATCTATGCTAAGAATAGCCTGTGTTTGTCTGCTTGCTGGGCTGCTTCGAACCTGCCCCGTGTCCTGTTCCACATCACTGAATGACAACCAGCCTGTTCTACCTACCTAACCGAAGGGAGAGGAGCAAGTAGGTTGTAAGACTGGTGCCGAAAATAATGCCTTCTTGGGCAAAATTTTGAAATCAACTGCGGCTGATGAGAGCTTGTCGTTGTGCTGTAAGGGGAAGCCTTACCCGCCGCTCCGTCCCCTGCTCCCCCTGGTCTCCAGCTACACGTTGTGACCTGCTTTCTTCTGCTGGGACTAGACTGTACAGGGTGGCTTGGTGGCAAAGTCAGGAAGCTGATCCAAGAGGAACAAAAAAAGCTCCCAACCTGTTAGGAAACTTTTACTGGAATATAGGTACAGTCGGTCCTTGAATACCACAGTACCGTGGGTCACGTTACCCCTCCACGAAGCCCTCAGTCCATGTAGAGTGGCAGCTCATTAATATGCAAATTTTCCCCGGACCCTCACACTGCACTCCGGCACTGTTTGGCACTGCCTTAATGTGTGTCAGTGTTTGTGTCGGTGCTTCCCAGTGCCCGTGGCCACCCCACGCCAGGCAAAACCCCTTTTCCGCTCGGCTGGGAACACTGGTGCGGGGAGCTGCCCGCACCACTGTCCTGGTGTCTCTCTGCATGCATAGACCTGGTCTCTCCATACTCAGGGCAGACATCTACACCGAGAGAGTCTCGGACACCACGTCTAACCTGAGTGTGTGTAAATCTTTCATAACTGCATGAAGCCTCCTCGCTCAGAGCGGAGTGGGCATTGCGGGAGGGGAGCGGAGCCAAGGCACCCATGATCTGTGCGGCACAGTGTGGGGGTTGATTTGAATATTCATGACTGCCTAACTTGAATATTCATGCGTGTCAGGTCGTGCAGTTGCGAAACAGGCCTCCTTAATTGCTGAAAAATCACGCCGCTAAGGTGTGAAGTCACTATCTGGGGGGCACAAAGTAGAAGAGGGCTGACTGTATGTTCCCTGTATTAATTGGGAGAGGCAGAGGGGAATCCAGTACAGTTATAAAATTATTTGTATAATGGTGTAAATACTGGGAACTGTAGATTTGCAAAATATTGCAGATGGAGTTTGTGAACTTAAACAAGGTTTTGAAGTTGCATGGGAATTTAAGGCCAAAATTTCAGTATGGAGGTGTCTATAAACTCTGTGAAGACAAATTTCCTTTGTATGTTCTACAAAAAGTCTGGCCTTTCTGATCAAACCTCTGCAAATAGCAGCTGTACTTAATCTTTATTGACAAGTAATGTAATGAATAATACCTTCCTCCATATATTTTTGGCTGTAGGATATGAAGAATTTTTAAAATATCGATAATTGTTGAAATACTTCCATGAATTGTGTCTGAGAGCATTCATACACAGATTTTAATGTGATATACTGCTTGCCAACTTCATGTGATTCATTAGTTTTCTCTTTCTTGATAGTTCCCCAGTATAGAATTCTGTTGTTCTGCTTTTTAATGCGTTAACAGAAAAATAGAACAGAAATGGCCAGTTGCTGTGTTTCCACACCAAAAAATTTTGTGTCACTTTTAAGTAAACCATTAAGTAGTTTAGTGCAAGTGTAGCACAGCTATGATGGTAGGAATTGTGCCTCATGAACATCAACAGTAATATTGTTTAATTGACTTACATGGACTTGTCACCAATTACTTTAATTGTTTTACTTTACATATTTCTAGATTTCACTCATTGGAAGGAGTTTCAAAATGGGTTTAAGACCAGAATTTTCTAACTAGCAAATTTAAGCTGTTAAATTGGATTACAAGCATTTGTATTCCTTATAGACTTTCCATGGCCTTATTCAGAGATATCAGAAGCTGATGAAACCTTAAGGCTTAATCCATTAAGGTGGTGGATTCATTAAAGTAGTATATTACTTTTATTTCTTCTCTCTAGGTTACACATTCCCAGGAAGCTGTTGCACAAACGCTAATGGATGGGACACCACAACGAATCCAGATTGTCCCTGCAGATTCAGGCCTCTCGTTATCCCCACGGATACAGGTATGCTTCATCTGAGACATTCTAAAAGCAGAGATGAACTATTTGCTTCTGCCAGTTTTCACATGCAGTTCTTTTTCATTTGCATCATGTTACTTGCTTTAATGTAAATATGCAGCCCTGGGTGGCAGAGACCCTTTCTATATAAACAGAAATAAAACATCATTGCAATCTCCCCTTTTTTTAACTTTTTTTTTCCTCATATGAAGTTTAATGTATGTATTACAAAAAACTTTATTACTGAGCAGAAAAATGCTTTTTCCAGTATTGTAAAGATACTATTCTTTGAAAGTTGAGTATTTTGTAGATTTGGTAATTCAACTGAGTTGGAGCATTTCTACATTTTGGAGCAGGGGGAGAGCGAAATCCTGCATATTATATCATGGATCCAAGTCATGAAAAAGTGCACGGAAACCTAATGTCTGAGAAGGATACTGAATTTTGGTTGTCCCCACTCATGTTATATGTCCTGTTCAGAGCGTGGCCAGATAATAAGTTCCAGTTCAAATGAGGATACAAAGTTTTTTGCCAGTGTAGGTAGTTAAATCAACACAGAACTGTGTATATGGAAATTAGGAAAATTTGGGGAATGGAATTTTCTATTTTATCCCTTAAAAGTTAGTGCAAATCCTTGCAAATGTTTTAGTTTTAATTTTCATCATAGAGAAAAACATCAACTGTAGAATACATGTAAAAATATTCTTAGATATACATTGTTCATACAAAAACACCCACTTAGGAGAGCCAGCTGCTGTGGTAACCCTGACTGCTTTTTCTTTTGCCAGCTTCAGTGTTCAGTGTTGTCCTCTTTATTTTTCCTGGCATTACGTTCAAGCTTCCAAGGTTCCTCTCAACCACCCCTCCATTCAAGGTGGTTGTTTTTAGTTTTATTACCACCCATCTGTTCTCTAGTCATGGTACCAGTATTACCTATTCTCCCAGCTGCCTCCACTCCTTTTTTATTAACTAGTTTATGTTCGTATGAACCACCATCTCTTTACTCTGGATTTCCCTTGTCAATACCTGGAGGCTGTAATATCCCTGTACTGCGAAGCCATTTGATAAAATTTCAGCATCAGGGTCTGAATGTGAAAGAACATCAAAGCCCATCAGCTTTTACTGTTGAACAGTGCTGTTGGTTCAGAGCCAGTGGCAGACTTGTAACCCTTCTGTGACAGCTTTTTGTGGGCAAAGACCTGCTGTTTGTTAGGCCCTGTCAGTGCCGCAAGTGTAATGAGTGCGGAGTTACTGTTTTTCTCGAGACAGGGACATTTATGTAGTTTTTCAGTGTCCTATGGAGCTGAAAGATAACTTGTTTCTGACCCAGCTACTTCATCCCTTGTCTTTTTTCATCATGCCCATTAATTCTGTCTTCAAAATGGATGGTAAGCGCTTCAGTGGTTATCTCTTTATATGTGTGGAACAGCACTCAGTCAGATGGGATCTTTCCTGCAATAAACATCTACAAACATGTCACCAGTACAAACTTAGGAATGAAAACTTTCCTCAGAGGGGAATTGATGTGAAGAGTAAAGAAGTTTGTAGAAATAAATTAATCTAAGTGAAATGCCAAAAATGAATGTTAGGTTGATTAATTTTGAGGTTATATTTTCAATCAATATATTTTCCTTTATTGTCTGTTATTATTATTAAATGCACATAATTATCTTGAAATACAGACTCCTCAGTAAAATGTTCTTTAAAAGATGTTTCATTAGTCACGCTTTTTAGGGAATGCTAACATTTCTCTGGGAGGAAAGCTGAATGTCACATTTGTTATACAGGCATTACTGCACAAAACAGGCTGTTATAAACAGGTGGATTAGTCCCTCTGTGTTTAGAAGCTTTCTTTTGTCTAAAATAGGAACACACAATTATTGAGGTGTTTAATTTATTGAAATGATGTTCAAAGGGAAGTCAAAACTTTTTAACAGACAAGGCTTAAAAGCAGTAAAGGATAATAATATCCTCCATTACCATCGGGGTGCTTAAATGGAATACATGAAGGAGGTGTATTTTGTTATGGAGTCAATCCTGAACTGATAGATTCCTGTTTTAGAACATCATTTTAGCGATCCCGAGTTTCAGATTATTGAGAAACATCATGTGTTGTCACTGAGCCCTTGAGAAGATAAGTGCTGTTCTTCTTCCCTCTGATTTTTTTTTTCTCATATCTCAACATTTAGATACTGCAAGTTGTTACCCTTTGGTGAACTTTGCAAAGTCCTCCTTGCTGCTTAGGTGGGGTTTTGCAGGTTTCTGACCGTAAGAGGTCAGCTGCAGACAGAATGTACTTAACTGTTTAAACTGCTTTCTCTGCCTCTGTCAGTTGTTAAATGCTTGGCAGCTGAGAAACCGTTTGTGCAGATTAAATAACTTCGTGTGGATATTCGAGGGATTCCTGTATGTCCCCAAAATAGTTTTAACTGTAGTTCAGATTTGTGTCTCCGCTGTTTGGGACGTGCTGGGGTTTTCTGTATAAACCCAAGTACATCAAGTATAAGCCTTTTTTGGTGTACACATAGTTACACTTTCAGGATTTGGTAGGCAGACAGGTTTTACATAAGAGTATCTTTCAAAGAGCAGGTCTGGAAATTCAAGAAACAGCACAATATTATGTGTTTGGCTTTTGCTCTCTTTTGAGGGTAACATACCTTGGATTTCTCCTGATCCCAGTAAAGTAGATGTCTTTGGAAAGAAGAGGAATGGAACATCAGCTACTTTGAAAATAGACAGAAATTACACAGGAGAAATAAAGATTGTAAATGAAATAAAATAGAAGGAAAAGGAAATTAAGGAAAGAAGGAAATTAAATGACAGGGAAGTTTGCCTTCTGAAGAGTATAGAAACCAGCATGAAGGAATTAAATGGAGAAATAAGGGATTCCTGTAGTCATTGTGGTCCCAGACATGGGATATCTGAGAAAACTGAATGGAAAACTAATCATGTGGATAATTACCGTTATGTTTTTGCATTGTCTTCTCACTCTACGCCCTAAATCTCATGATAATTTTTCGTTCTTTAGCATTTTGAATTTTATCAACTTACCTGGACTTGCCTCCTAAGTAAACTTTTAATTGTGTTTTGCAGAGGGAAAAAAAGGAAATTTGATCCATTAAAATGTTAATAGCAAAAGGTCACCTGAAGGAAGCACATTCATTTTGTATGTTTTGAAGCTCATGATCTGGGCATATTTAAAAGCAGCAGTACTTTACTTTAAAACTGCAGAAATTAGATACTCATTGCTGCTTACCTTTTTAAAATGCAAGCTATACAAAGTTTTTGTAAAAACACATATAAGTACACTGAGCATTTAGAAAAAGTATGGAGCCTGTTGTGAAGGTGCAATAGCAAAGTTCAGAAAGCTTGTGTGAAACTGTGCTTTATTCAGGGATTTTGTGCCATGATTCTCCACCTAGGAAATGTAATTAATATTGCCACCCCAATCACTATGGAATTAGTTATATTAAGTGTTAGACCATGAAATAAATAATTTCATCAGTAATAAGAACTGTAGAAATGTTAGGAATGGGTAGATGAAAATGAATGTTTAGTTATAGGTTAAAAAAAAAGTTAATAGAAGTTATTTTATTGATCTGTAATTCAAAATAGTTTGCAGTAAGCACTTTTGCAGGATGATCCTCCTTAGTCTCCAGAATAAACCAGGCAGTTTTCTATGTGGGAATTTTGATGGAGAAGTGAAGTAACTAAAAGGGAGATTTATAATGGAATATACAGTGATCCTCCGCATAGNCTGGCTTCCACGACACACATGAGGACCAGACCCAAGAGCCCGTGAGTAACGGGATCACTGTATATGGAATCTTGATTTTTCTCTGAGGGTTATAGTCTTTTGAAAAAGTTGATAGAAAGTGGAGGATTATTTAATAATTACTTATTCTGCTGTATTTGTACTTGAAAATAGGGATAAAATAGAAAAAACAGCCTTTAGGTTTGTTCTTGATTATGAAAGGAAAATCAGTTTTTCCGTTTAAAAAAAAAAAAAGAATATGGCAGGGAGAGAAATTCTGGTTTTACTTATTTTGTTTAGAAATGTCTGTGTAAAAAAAGGTCCCCACAAAATGAAGCCTAAAATGTATATACAGGTGTAAGCGCTGAACAGCAAGAAAAGCATACTTTTTTCGCTTGGACCTCTGCATTTGTATTTTTAAGAAGTTTTTTGTGAGGCAACCGAAGCTGGGAGGTGCTAAGCGTATTTTGAATGTGAATTCACATGAATCCAAGAGTTAAGATTTTTCATAACCTGAGGGGTCTTAGGGCTGAACTGTAGACAATACCTTGAATTCCAGATGCTGGAATTGTCACGAGTTCCTGTAGTGTTGCAAAAGCTTGGGCCAGTTGTAAGAATCGAGTATGAATTCAGGTTTTGACTTGAAGCACTCCTGATTGAAATACAGTTTCTTGTTTCAAATACAGTGGAAATCCGAGTTTTCTCAAGTTTAATTTGCTCTCGTGTGGTGGAGGGGAAGATGATCCTGCTTCACAAATGTCAGAGGCAAAATTCCCGTTTTCTTCAAGTGCCCAGATTGGGTCCAAAGGTTACCTTAAATTACCCTAACAATTTGAGATAAATGTATTATTAGATTGTCACAGATCAGCAGACGGGCCAGAAGATTCAGATTGTTACAGCACTTGATCAGAGCTCAGCAGGCAAGCAGTTCATCTTAACAAATCATGATGGCTCTACCCCAAGCAAGGTGATCCTTGCCAGACAAGAATCCACTCCAGGAAAAGTTATCCTAGCAACTCCAGATGCTGCAGGTGTCAACCAACTGTTTTTTGCATCCCCTGATATTTCTGCACAACACATCCAGGTAGATAATCCACTTTATTTCATAATTTTCATTCAAATGGGATAAGAAAAGATGTTTTATTTCCAAATAAGTCTGTTTGGGTTCTCCTTTTTTGATTTCATTTTTTTAAGGTATAATTTTTCTTCCACTAGGATTCATTGTAGATACTTTAAAATTGTGAATAAAGGTTTTTTAAATAAATTTATTGCTTTTAAAATGTATACACTGACTCATGACATTAGAAATAACACAGCTATTTTTATTGTCACTTCCAGATCCTGGCATATGAAAAGTCCTCCTTTATTTTTCTCGCTGACTCCATCTGTTCTCATGTGTTGTTGAAAAACATACTTTTTTCTTCATTGTCTCTATGACTGAACGTTTCCTTCTGCTTGTTTTCCTTTTTGTGTGCTGTTGCCACTGCAGTTCAGCTGTGTGAAATGTACTCGAGGGTAGTTTCTTAGGCTGTTCAGTAGGGAAATACATTATTTGATGGCGATGGGAAAATAACACTAATGGTTTGGGATTTACTCATGTGAGGTTGTAACTAGCCTCGATTTTAACTCCTTAAATTGATCCCCAGTGCCCCTTGCTCACACACATGTTGTTTGTGCCACTTGCTTAGTTGTCACCCTCCGGCTTCCAAGCTTTCTGTCCCAAGCCTTCACCCTGACAAGGGTGCAATGGCACTGATATGAAGAGTGTGAAAAACATGCTGAGAAGACTTAGGCGATGTGACCACTCCTTCAGCATGAAATAGGAGATAATTGCAGTTACTGTATATAGGTCACCCATCTACATTTGTGCTGCTATTAAAATACATCAATGTGCTGGGACAGACAACGTTTGGATGGCTACAGCCTGTTTAGTCCTGTATCTTACACTTTAAATGATCACCTGCTTAAGGGAAAATACTAAACACGAAATACTTTCCATAAGCACCTGCTTAAGGAGAAGTAATAAAACATGGCAAGTGATTAATGATTCTGCTCTTTACTTCTGTTAGCTGATGATACAGAGCAGCCTCCTGATTTGGAGCCTGCAGCAGGACTGTCATATTTGGTAGCTGCTAATGAAGTTGAACAACCTTTCTTTGTTTAGATTTATAGACCATCCGTGCTTTGGGCTGTATTGTATGGTGTGCAAAGAATACTTAATTAAATACTTTAATTGATTTGATCTTCTGAGAGAAGTATTTAATTAGATGTCTCTTGCACTATAAGAGACAACTATTAAGGAGTGCGAGATTTGTATAAATCACTACTGTATGCTCTTTCAAGTAATCACTTTTAAACTGAAGACCCCTAATCAACAGATTTGTGTTCGTCTGTGAGCTGGTCCATTCTCATTCACTGCCCACATGTTGTGTAAACTTGAAAGAATCTCTGTATTATATAAAGCTTTTGTTTTTGTAACTCGCAGATCTTTGTGAATGGACATCCGAGGTCCTTGCTCCAAAGAATTTGATTACTGTGAATAGGGAAGCAGTAGCAAAAGCCAGTCCTTTTGAGAGGCGTTGAAGCACATTAAGTGTTATCATACACTTTATATTTTGGGGAAGCCTCAACAAAAACATAAACCAGTGGGATATGAATTGAACTAATCCATATAAAAATTATTTTCATAGACAACTTAGGAGATGAGAAGAGTGTGCTTATTTAAAAGGCAAAATGCAGAAACAGAGGAGATCTGGACCAAAAATTGAAAGCTATAGTTCTGATTTTATAGTTTGAGCAAAATAGGTTATGTGGTTTGAGAGGCAGCAGAATATTCTGTCACTTAAGATAAATTGTTCTGTTATTACCTAATACATATTGATAGAGATTTCCTTTCTCCGCTTCGAAGCTCAGGAAATGCAGAGTACCATTCATTTGTTGTTCACCTGCATCCTCTTTGGGATCTGTCGTATTTTCCCCCTTAAACAGTCCTTTTGTCTTCAATTTCACATTTTCTTCTCCTGTAGCCTTCGCTTGAAATGCGCATTTGTTTGTTCTGCAAAAACCCTCTCCATTATTGCATCTTACCTTTACATTGACTCATTTGGCAAGACCCTTTCTCCCATCATCTGTTTTCCCTTCAGTGGCTCTTCTTTATATTAACAATCAATTTTTATTCTTCATGTTCAAGGTCAATAATGAGTTCTCTGAGTCTGGGATTTTTATCTCCTCATGGGCCCAATTTTGTAGTCCTTCCTTATGTGGAACTTCCGATTTCAGTGCAGGTTTCATTTGTGGAATGACTTGTATTTTGTTTATATATATTTTATATAATATCATGAAAATACATGCTGGAAATTTGGAAGGAACAAAAGGTTAATATTCTCTTTAAAATATTTTATAATTAAAAGAAAACGTAAAAGATGAATCTCTGAGACAGTATTGTTAGCAAAGGCTAACTAGAAGGAAGTATGCTTGTTAAACTCTCCTCTGTGTGTCATCTGTACTATCTTCCAAGCTTCCTAAACAGCACAATTTCTTCCTTTTCTCTGTAGAAGACAAGGTACTTTCACTTTTGGTTACTTCCCTTTCTGTCAGAGATCCTGTTCTCAGTATGTGAAGCAAGAATGAGAGAGTCTGGCTTCCCATTAAGACACAGTAGAAGTTAAAACTTTTTCTAAACTATATTCTCTTTTTAACAGGAGGAATATTGTTTTCTACATCAAGATGATATTTGGTTGCTACTACTTCTTATTTGTGTGTTCCTTTTTTAAAGCCAATTTTTGCTGTACTTTATTTATGTTGTGGCAGGATAGGGTTTTCAGAGATGAAGTGGAAGGTTCTGGTGCCTACCCTGTAGTACTGGGCTTCTAATACTGTGTGCTTAATGGAGTTTTACATGTGCCAGGTAGAAATGAATGAGAGAAGACAGAGTACACTAATAATGCTAAACTGTGTACCAGTTGATAGGTAGTGGTAGTGTCCAGAGTACTTTTTCTGTGTATTATAAAAACAGGAGTTAATAAACCTGAGTGTGTATATAGTAGCCTTTACAAGGGATTTTTTTTTGTTCCATCTGTTTAATGTTTCAGTCTCTTTTATACTACAGACAAGTCATTAGGATATAAGTATAAAATCGAGCAAAAGGTAAGACTACGCAGATTCTAGATGGTTTTCAAAATGTCAGCCCATTTTGCAGAAGTTATATTTAGAGAAATGAAATATTGAATTGTTATCAAAAGTATTACAAGTAAAACTTTTGCTCCTTCCTGAAAGGAAGCCTAGTGGCATGGCATATAGCTGCTTAGTGTCTCTGAATGTAGATTTAGTCTCCTATCTTAGAGAAAAAACACATGTGATATATATTTTATTATATCTAGATGGTAAAAAAAAACTAAAATTAAATTCTTTAACACTTCTTTTCAGATTTTAACAGACAACTACCCCAGTGAACAGGGCCTAAATAAAGTGTTTGATCTGTGTGTTGTTTGTGGAGACAAGGCATCAGGTATTTATTCTTTTTTTTTTCCCCTTTTTTTTAAGATGGTGCAATTAAAAATTCGTCTGAAGTTATATAACAGTTTGCATGCATGTATGTATATCTCTCTATACAGCATAATGTTTATATTTTATGCAAAATCAAAATCCTTTACTCACAAAAACACCTTTAAAACTTATTTTTTTTAGTATATCTTAAAATTTTTTATATTATACAGAAAATCCACAGAACTGGTTTGTAAAAAAAGAAATATTCTTTCATTGAAGTTTAACTGAAAGATGTACCATAACTCTGTTAGGAAAATGAAAAGTGAAAATTAAGCTTTGAAGTGATTGCTGGCTGCTGTCAAATGCCATGTTTGTACTTTCCATGGTTCCATTAGATTTTATGCATCCAATTTTGACAGCTGAATTTGTAATGGCCAATCCTGGGGCTTGTCTGTAGGGACAGTTTGGAAAAATTGATCTAGTAATATATAAATGAAAATGTTTTTTTCCTGTGTTCTTGGTAACCTGTTTTCTTAGCTTTTTGAAAGGTACTGTCAACAGATAAGGAAAGAATTTAATGAGCATATTCCCTGTTTGTAAACTCTGTCCTGTTTAAGTGCTTCAAACCAGGAAGAAAGCTTACTTGCTTTTTTATGTTGTTTTATAGCCGTGATATATTTTAAGATCTGTAACCCGTGGGGAAAAGAAGTACAGTGAACCCCGAAAACCGTGGGGTTACGGATTGTACCCCCTGCCCCGCAAAGCCCTGTTTCTGCAGAGATAGGCAGCTTGTGAATATGCAAATAAGCCACGCCTGTCACCGCTGCCCCCCTCAGCCCCAGAGCGCTGGAGGGGGAAGTTCCTGGCTGCTCCAAGGCAGCTGAGGCGGTGTGTTTATTTCCTGCGTACCCATACTGAGGCTGTCACGGTCCCTCAACCCCGGGAAGCGCCGTCCCCACTGCCTGTGTGTGCTGGGAATGGTGGGAGGTGTCCCCCTGGCCGTCGGAGCGGGTGGAGGCACCGTGCCCCAAAGTGTTTTAACCTGGGATGTGCAGGGCTGAGCACCGTTACCGCCCTCCACCTCCGCCAAGCCATTGGCTACGATGTGTGACACTAATTGAATTAGACAGCTACTGTGGAATAAGTCACCTGAGACTCTAGTGAACGTTCCCTCTTCACGGCTCCCTTCCTGCAGCCGGTTACCAGACTGGGTCTGGGCTGCTCCATGCCCTCACTCTGCTCCAAGTGAGGGGAACGGCCACATCATCCCATGGTGGCTGCAGGGGAGGGCCCGACTTCACTTTCCCAAAAACTGATCTTTTTCCGAAGTGGCACCAATTGTTTGGAGGGGGGAAGCCAGCATCCACCAGGGGGCCAGAGCAGCAATCTCCTGGGACTCTTAAGGTGGTTTCTCAGAAACTGCCCAGACTTTCAGCACCTCACATGCCATAGCCAGATTTTTAATTGATGCAGATCTGTTTGGCACTTTCACCACAAACCACAGAGCTTGTAGCCCCGAAAGTGGTGCTTGTATGACATTGTGGAATAGGCAGAATTGTAGATTTGAACGAAGGTGCCTGGCCTTGCCTCTCACTCCTACTGCAGTGGTGCATGGGGGCAAATAGCGAAAAAGGGACTGCGTCTGCTGAGCCCAGGGGCTGCTGCACTGCCGGAGCTCCATCAGGGTGCAGATCCTGCACAGCCCTGCTACTGACAGCGACAGTGGGGGCCTGAGGGGCTGTGGGACCTGCGCACCCACACAGCCTCAAGCTTCCATTCGCAAGAGAGCTCAGAGGCTGCCTTCACTTGTAAAAGCAAAGCAGCAACTCCAAAGGCATGGTGCAGCCCCAAGCCGGGCTGGGCTGAGCCAGGTGGCTGGCACTGGTTTGAGGGGGCTTGCCCCACCAGAGCGGAGCTGCTGCCATGCCCATGCCCCACTCTGCAGCCAGGTGCCGCTCCAGGCGAGCTCTGACCTCATCAGCTGCGGACTGTGCCAGACATAGCAGTGCCTGGCTGCTGTTTCCAGTGCCTTGCCAGGGCAGGGGCTGTGGGCCGGGCTGCGCCTCTCAGGGAGTGGAGCTGGTGAACAGATGGTGTTTTGAAGGGATGAAACAGAGGTGGCTCTGCTGCATCCTCCGGGGAAAAGACTGAGTTCGGCTTGTCTGTCTCAGCACCACCATGTGAGGCAAACTCACCTGAGGTGGGCTCGGTGCCAGGGCTCAGGCAGCCGGGCGGTGAGCGAGTGGGAGCCCGGAGGGCTCGCGGCAGGTGAGGAGGGCAGACTGTGCTCTGGGAGCCCCTGGGGTCTGTGCCTTGCGCTGGGATGAGTGCACATGCTGCCAGGGCTCCCAGGTCATGCTTTATTTATTCCTCACCACTGCACACCTGTGGCTGCCGCTGTGAACTGTGCCCATCGCTGGTGTACAGCAGCATTTTGGAGTTGTCGTTTGGGTTCCAACGCTCTGGGTAGAGCCAAGGGATTTTGGGGGATGCAGAAGTTTGGGTTACTTTTTTTTCTGCCTTCTAAAAAGTTCCATTAACAAACTTATGCCAGTATGTTTCATTTTTCAAATCTCTGTTCATGCCATGCAGCCTGGGACCTCCAGTAATTGGTGTCCCCACATACCTCTGAACTTGGGGCAGGGCCACACCATCCCCATACACCTCCTGAGTGCTCCGGGGCTGGGGCTGCAAAGGATGGGGCTTATTTGCATATTCATGAGCGTATTTGCATACTGTATCCTCGAGGCTGTCTGTGCACGTGCCCAGACGGGAATTATTGCAGGAAACAAGCCAGCAAAGAATTGAACCTGTAAAGAGCAAATCTGCAAAGTGGCAGAGGTTCAATGTATCTTCTTTATCTGGGTAAAATAGCAAATACTTTCTTTTTACTAAATATAAATGCTAAAAAAATAATAGTACCCTATAAAATTAATGTTGTGGTTTATATTATTTTGTAATTAGGACGTCACTATGGAGCAGTAACTTGTGAGGGATGCAAAGGATTCTTTAAAAGGAGTATACGGAAGAATTTAGTTTATTCATGCCGGGGAACAAAAGACTGTGTCATTAACAAACACCACCGGAATCGATGTCAGTACTGTAGGCTGCAGAGGTGCATCGCTTTTGGGATGAAACAAGATTGTAAGCCTGAATAACAGCAAGTTATTTTATCTTGCAGCTATGTTAAACTTTGTGCTACAAACAGTATGCTTTGCAAAAATGCAAATTGTTGTCTTGATTGTGCATTTTTAGATTTAAAGAGTTGTACAAGTTTGGTGTATCAGGAATCTGAAATGCTTTCAAGCATTATACAGTTATACCTCCTCCATCGTGAGGAAAGGGACAGGCGACAGCCCTCGCGAAATATTAATCTCGCAAAGAACGGCAGGTCGTTAATATGCATGCAGGCCATGCCCATTGCCCCACCCCCCGGAACTCCAGAGGGCTCCGGGAACTTTTTTGCTTCTCCCTTCGAACTCTCTGAACACTGGGAAGAAAAGGGAACCGTTTCTGAG
>WEKX01011156.1:363429-403321 GCA_013390025.1 Pitta sordida
TACAGCGGGACTCCTGTCCGTCCGTGTTGGGCCAGGCCAGCGCTGCCCCACGGGGAGCTCCGGCACCGCCTCTCGGAGGAGCAGAGTCAGTACGCATGCGCGAATGGCATAAATTCGCAAATGGTGGAATCAAAACTGCGATAAATTCACATCGCAAATGCGCGAGGTCGTGAAGGAGAAGTCGCGATACAGAGAGGATTCACTGTATATTGCTTCACAAACTTAATAAACACATTGCATGTGGTGGAAGTGAATGAATTGTTACTCCTGGGTGGCAGATATCTCTGTCTTCATTTTTTTATGCAGTTCAGTATATGTGTGTAAACCAAGCCACTGAATGTTTTGAATTCTGCTTGCCTTTCACTTTTTGCACTACTGAGATTACTGGCACTTGCTGTTCATTTTTGGCAAAGCTCTGCAGAGACAGTTATTCACAAGGCAGAGATCCATAGTGATCTAAATTTCAGTTATTACCTGTAGATTCCCAGTTCCTTTTTAGCTTTTCGTAGACTAGAGGCACTGATACTTGAATACCACAGCATTATCCAAATACTGAACACACAGAAAATCAATTAATAACACAAATATTAATACCGCCCTAATAGTGCAACACTCCTGCTGTACATACAGTGTTAGTCTTGTGCTCTGCTCTCTGCCATCCAGCTCTCATTTTGCTGACCTCTTGGACCTCTTGTGGACATTTTTCTCCTTACAGCCCTGCTTATGTCAGCAGAAATCAGTAACACTTTTCCAGTGCAGAGGAAATTAATTCAGAAAAGGAGGAAAATCTGGGGCAGTGAAAGTGGATCTTTGCCCTCTATTTCAGCTGGCAGTAAGAAAAGGCCCCTCCACGGAGGACTTGCCACGCAGAACAAAATCACTGAGGTTAGGGATCAGAAGGCAGGAAATGGATCTCTGGGTCCTGGGGGAGCACTGAGTGGAAGAGATGATAGTTCGAGATTAAGTCAGTGGGGTGGAAAGAAAACTCAGCGTTGTCTTGGACTGTAGCTCCCTCAGTGACGGTCTTAGCCTTTTTTCAGGATAGTCAGATGCTGCTAGTGAGCACAGGGTTAGCAGAGGAAGATGAAATACTTCCCTCCATTTCCCACCCCGTCAAAGCACTGTTTGTGCATTGCAGGCTGACTCTAATGGGATTGTCAGTATTTGATGATATTATGACATTTGGGTTTTATGATACTTACCAATGTAAAAGCTTGAACTGCATCACAATCTATTGCTAACTTTAAACTTTTAAATTTTTTCTCTTTAGTTACACATTTTCCACATTTTCCCCATAGGCTATCATTCTGTAAGTTTCATTTTTATGTTCTCTGATTCATTCAAAGCAAGGTGATATATCTGTAGGCCAAAGCCCAGATTCATTCCACCAAGTTTCACTGAGGCATTCAAATTAAAAATCTTCTTCTCTGAAGTCCATGAGTGTGGATCAGGATGTTACCCAGATCAATCTTAAATGATCAGAACTGAACTTTGTGCATGTCCCTTTCTCCGTGTGTTGTCTAAGGTCCTAAATTCAGAAGCTTCTATAAGTGTGTAAAGTTTTGTGGGTTCAACGTAGACCCACAATCCATGGAAAACGGTACTAGAAGTCCTTTACAAAGGATGTGAGTGTGGGATAGTGAAACTGAGAGAATGAGAAACCTTAAGCTTCCACCTTGATTCAGATTAAAAATAAGGTATAAGGAGATTTCTCCCTTAGTTGTAACTTGAAATTTTTAGTGTTTGTATGTTTAGTCTCAAGCTTTTGGCTACCACATCATTTCATTAGAACAAATCAAATCAGTTTGCTGGGTTTTACCCATCTTTGTAACTTCTTGGTTATGGGATATATTTGCTATATGTTTTAGTTACTTTCAGAATTATTAAAATTGAATATTAAAGAAAGAGAAAAAAAGTATTTTTCTAGTCTGTATTTTGGGGTGTGATTTAATAGCTGGGTATTATTTCTTTAGCTGTGCAGTGTGAGAGGAAACCTATTGAAGTGTCAAGGGAAAAGTCTTCAAACTGTGCAGCTTCTACAGAAAAGATCTACATTCGGAAAGATCTTCGTAGTCCATTAGCTGCAACTCCAACTTTTGTAACAGACAATGAAACAGCAAGGTATGTAAATTATACTTAGAAGGAGCTGTGTCTGTCTCCTGAAAGAGCAAAATTCAATTTTTAAATCAATCAAAATAAAAATTTGTGCCATTTTGTGTCAGATCAACAGGTCTCCTGGAATCAGGGATGTTTGTTAACATTCATCCATCTGCAGTAAAAAGTGAACCTACTGTGCTGATGACTCCAGACAACGTACGTGATGTGACTCATGTATTGAGTAGAGCTTCTTGCTGTATTTGTGTGTGTAAGGAGGGAGGGGTGTTCTGTTGTACTTCTAGTTGTTTAAATTCATTTTCCATTTGGTATTGATGCAGGTTACATTTGCAACATTAGCCAGTGTTGCACATGCCTTCTCTTTACAAGAATTGTTTTAGCCTCACATAGTAAAGATGCTAGAAACACTACGAAGTAAATGGCATTATCACATTTCATAAATACTGTTGGATTTTTTTCCCCTGAATCACTGCCTTTTTTGCAGAGCTAGTAAGAGCTGTCTCACTGACAGTCTTGTTTCTGAGCTGTTTTTCCTTTGTTTCCATTTTGCTACACTTCCTGATCCACTAAAGCCATGTTGTAACTCCTCTCCATAGGTACAGTAGGAAGCTTTTGTATTTTTCTAGCTAACATTAAATTACCTCATACTGTTTTCATGCATTTGGCTGGTTTGCCTTGTCTGCAAAGGGCCTCATCAGAAGTTGTTTATTCCACTTCAGTTTCCTGGCTCTCTGTGACAACGCAAGCTAAGTGACATGTGTCGTGCTGGTGTTGGAAGCAGCATACTTGTCTGGAATAATATACTTTTTCTTTTATTTATGGGGTAGAGTGGAAAACATCTTACTGTCTCTCTGAGTTGCTGGTCAGTACTGAATCACCTTCTTCCCTTAGAGTTAAATAAAGACAAACCCCAAAAAAGGTTGCAGCACAATACTTTTTATGCTTGCTTTTAAAGGTGCATTTAAAGGTGCATTCATTCTTTCCAAATGTTCTCCTACCCTATTACTACTCACTCATTTACATGGGGAAGGAAGGTGCTAAAAATATAATCTAGTGCAGTCTTCTAGTCCTATGACTGACCAGTGAGTAGAGACAATAAATCCTGTTTCTGCACTTGCTTACCACCTGTAATACTCTTTCTGAAAGAAATAGGTTACTCTTTTAAAAGTAAGCATCTAAATATTTCATATGTGAGATGCAGTGCAGTGCCTAATTGCTGTATGTGGTATTTTCTTACTATAGATTTATGCACATGCTCAATTCTTCATTTATGTAAAAGTTAGGGTAAATGCTGCCAATGAACTGAGAATTAAAAGCTGTTCTTTTCCCTTAGGTTGAAGCATGTCAAGGAGATTTAAGTACACTGGCAAATGTGGTGACTTCTTTAGCAAATCTCAGTAAATGCAAAGACACGTCACAAAGCAGTACAGAGCTGTCTATGATTGAGAGTTTGAGTAATGGAGATGTATCATTACCTGAACTCAAGCAAGAAGAAGAAGATCATAGTGATGTCACAAGGTAGGACATGTTACACTTGAAAATATGTATTACTCTTTTCAAGAAAGTCTCTGTCAATTCAGACCACTAATTAAATCATCACAATATAGGAAATTTATGTGCTTTGAAAGTAATAGTAATAACAGTGTAAGCACATGTAGAAGATAAATGTGTTAGGTTCTTTCCAGTGAAATCAAAAGGAAGTTCGCATTGAGAAATAAATCCTTTTAGTTGTTTGTGCTTGAAATTAATTTCAATTTAAATGTTATAGATGTTTTTCTTACCTTTTGATTGGCAATTCTAAGGTAGTTAGATCTTGTACTATAGTCTTGGTGCTTTTTTTCACCCTGGAAAACTGGTTCTTAAAAGATCTTGTGTGCGAGTAGTTTAATGCCTGTAACTATTAATCACCTTAAAAGCTTGGAAGGCATTTTTCTTCAACACCAGAAAAGTCACAGAATTCTCACGATCAGTTCAGATACATTCAGTGAATATCCTACAAACTTGTGTCTTGCACTGATTTTAACTAAGCCACCGTGGTGACCATATGCATAAAATACTCTGTGTGGTATGTACTCAGTTATTCCATCAATCACAGTCATGTTCTTCCTTGGTTGTCATCTCATGCAAGCTTCTGAGAGCTGTCCCAGCAATATTCTTTTCCACACCATCTACACTGTACATGCTGTTCTGAAAAACTGTGTGGAGTGAATCCATGAAAAGAAAACAGGTGGGTTGTACTGACTGAAATACAGGATTTCCCCTGTGGTCTCTACTGCTTTGTATAATTGCAAGCTGATTACATTTTTCCGGCTTCTTTCTTTATATAATCCTTAGGAAGTCAATCTGACTTTCTACAGATGCTGATTTGGGCCTTTGCCGAGGTAAAGAGTGTAAGAATATGCCAAGTAAATAGCGTTGTTTTACATGCTGATAAACATCATTCAGTACTATGGCTGTTCAAAGAGATGTAGTGATCTTTTATTTCCTGGCACTTTCAGATGCTTATGTTTGCCAACTTCAGAGCTTCTGTTCAGTTCTGAAAACCTGTCTCTGAAAAAGCATCAAGTTCTCTCAGCCAGAGAGCTTTTAAGAGCTCTGACTCGGCGTACTCATGCCCAGTATATTACCTAATGAATTTACAGTAGGGAGGTTAAACATTGCTGTGAAAGGGAAGGTGTTATCTGAGGAGAAAGTAAAATTTTTCTGTAAATCACTGATTTCCTTGTTGGGCCCTATGCCAGCTTGATCTAACAGACACAGATGTTTACAGAAGAAAAGGAGTTTAAGGGATTTGCAAGAGCATGTTTTTATCCTTCTGTGCTTTTCATTTATTTTATTATATTCCGTTGCTTGCAGCTACAGTGGATTCACTTTTGCTGCTATGAACTTAGTGTACAAGTTCTACTGCTAGCACCCCACTGCTTTTATATTGTAATTTTATCTGCCTTGTCCTCTAATGCTTCATTATGTTCATTCTTTACAGTTTATCTGCAGTTCTATATATCTGTTAGTGACTGAGCCTGACAAAAGAGAACCAAAGTTGTTTGTAACAAAGAATATCAATAGCATGTGTTTTACTGTGGATACTACCTTGTTTTCTCAGTTTGTGGGCTAGACTGTCATAGTTTCCTGGCAAGCTTTGTTCTGGGCTTTATCTTTCTTTTGGTGTTCTACGTTATGGTCATTGCTCATGTTGAGGCTTTGTGTAGTGACAGGACCCACAATGCTGAGCCGTGAGGAAGAAAAGTTGCTACTGACTTCTGTTGGCTTACTATTGCCACAGCAAGAATGAGCTGGGAAAAAAGTGTCATGGGCAGACATGTTTAACTGGTGTACTTACTTGCCCATACTATTTAGCCTGTGCAAGAATAAATACAGGATAGTGACAGATATATACGACGTTTACTTTCTGGCGAAAGGGAGATCTTGCTCCTCTCTTACCTTTCTGTCCCCACCACATGAAGAGCCCTGCAAAGACCCTATTTTTTCCTAAAAGCCATCTTCCTCTGAGCTGCTGGAATTGCCTGTTCTACCTAAGACTGCAAAGAGTGAGCTGTGCAAGACCTGAAACTTGAGTCTAGCAGTAGTCCAGTAGTAAAGCTTGTGGAGCTCAGCCATGGATGCATTTGGTTTGTGCCTACTTTGCATATACCAGAGACAGAAAATGGCTCAGGTACATCCGTGTAGTCCATTTGTGTATGCCCAGTCACCTTCATGTGTACACATCAAGCTTTACAGGCTAGGAAGGACCAAAAAGTAGTTCATTTAGCATCTCAAGCCTTTAGGCGCTTTCATTGTGATGTTTTGTTTGGTTGTAAATGGTTATATCAAACATCTAGATTTTTTTTAGCATGTAAGTGGGTTCAGAGAGCTGGTGAGTAAGGGAGAAAAGGTGGCAAAGTTCTACTCCAGACTTGGGCAGGAAATCAGTGATTTTGGACTCTGGTAATAAGCACATCTGTAAGATGAGAATCAGCTCTACATACGAGCTGATAATCAGCTTTTGCAAAGTTTTCAGACCTCGATGTGTAAGTTTTTCATGCAACACTGCGTACAAATGATACTGCTCTCAGGGTATGTCATCTGTCTGTAGGCAGTGGTCGTCTGTCTATTTTTACTGAAGGTGTATGATCTGTGGTTCCAGGTGTATTTGTGAGGAGAAAAATAACACATCTGTTACCAAGTCTCCACTTGTGACAGGCAGGAGTCACTGCCACATGTTAGAGGGTACTAAGGATGGTATTGAAAGCATGACGGTGCTTTCTCTTGCATAGTTTGAAGCAGTCACAGAATCACAGAATCACAGAATCAGCAAGGTTGGAAAAGACCTTAGAGATCATCGAGTCCAACCTATCACCTATTACCTAACCTAGCCAAACCTGTTACCTAACAGTCTTTTCAAATTAAATTGAAAAACCTAGAAACAAATTGCTTAACAACAAAAAACATCTTACTCTGTTTGTGCTTCATAGCAGTAAAAACCTGTAAAATTTGTGTGTGCACTGTGTGACTGTAAACAGCAGTCTGATCATGTCCTCAAAATGCTCATACCAGCACTCTCAGTAAACATCACTAAAGAGATCTTGAAAGGCAAACTGTGATTCAGCAGCACAACCAATATGTCAAAACTGTGAATTTGTTGGCAACTGGTGTGAACAGGATCTGCTGCTAATTTTTGTTTTTCAGAGTTCAGTGGAATGTCAGGAGAAGTATGCTACTGACTTGTGTTTTCCAAATCTTGTTTTTTGAAACAGGCATTTGAATACTGGTTTCAGACTTGTGCAGGTTCCTCCTACTCGTCCGAAAACCAGAAATGAAAATTTATTTCTTTTTGTTTGTTTGTAATTTTACAGGGCATTTGATACTCTTGCTAAAGCATTAAATCCAGGAGAGAGTGCAGCTTGTCAGAACTCTGAAAGTATGGACAGCAGTGCACAGCTGCTTGGCGGAGAAACAAGTGGGAACGTCGTTGAAATAGAGGGGCCGCTACTCAGTGATGCTCATGTAGCATTCAGGGTACTGAACACCTTTTTTATTGTTGACTATTTAGGAGTAACTATTTGTTCCAGTGTTTACATGGATTTCTGATGAATTAATGAGATGAACACTGCTTTTGTTCACTGGTAACTGTTTAGAGAAAAGTACAGCACACTTCAATGGTTTAGCTGCACTGTTTAATTTATATTTTTTTACCCTAAAAAATACTGGGTAATATATGCAAAAATATTTATATAGACAAAGTGTCACATGAAGTAGTGTCAGCATCCACATTCTCACTTGTTAACAGGCAAATTGATGCAATCTGCAACTGGATCTTAAGACCTTTAAGTGTAATTGTTGGTTTCTTCTTTCTGTAGATACTCTGTTTTAGTGTGATATTAATTAATTGTAATGACTAAGAGAAAATACAGGTTTTGTGTTAGTGAGCCATATATTTTCTGGCTCTATTTCTCATTTTACAAGCCTGCAGAAATTCTATCCATTTTAAAACTTTTCTTATTATTCGTGGACAAATCAAAAAGCTTGCTCGTCCGAAAACTTGCTCGTCCGAAAACCAGTCATTTGACTAAACTTTTTATTTCTCATCAGCATATGTTTTGATCACTCCAATAAACATCTCCAATGCAAATGCCAAGGATTTTCTTTTTTAAAATTGTGTTAGCCAGACTATGATATTAAGAAGTATTAATTTCTGAAGACAGAATTACAATGTGATAATTAGCAGTTTGGGGTCAAATCTCAACTTTCTCCACATATGCAGGTAACGTCACTGATGTTACTCAAGGGTGTTGAGAAAGGTAGAGCTGGTCCTTTCTGATCTATATTGATTCTATGTTTTGGACTTGGGGGCAGCTGTGTGTTAGGTATTTTGCTCACACATCGAAAGATTTTTGATGTATTTATTTGTAAAATATTAACTGAAAGAACAAAAAAAGATGTTTTGGGAAATAGAATTCACAAACACACTCTCTCCAGGAGTTGTTGTAACCCCTTTTAAACAACTTCTTTCCAGTTGCAGTGATTCTTCTCTATTATCCTTTGAGTGTCTCAAAAGCTGAGTCTTACTTGGTATTTTTCATCTCCCAACGTCCCAGAAATTAATCTTTATCTTTAAATCAAAATGTTTGTCTCTTTTGTTGCAATCATTCAATTTTATGTCAAGATTATATCATGTTTATTAAAAAAAAAATTTTACTTTTTCACTTAAACTCTTTCAGACTGATTTTTTTCTAAACATTTACTTTATGAAGAGAGTAAAGTCTTGCACTTTTTTTGTGCTTACCAGCTCACCATGCCTTCTCCTATGCCTGATTATCTTAATGTTCACTATATCTGCGAGTCTGCCTCCAGGTTGCTTTTTTTGTCCATGCACTGGGCACGTTCCATTCCATCTTTCCAAGCTTTAGGGTAAGTGTTCAGTTACTCTATTCACTTACATTGTGAATATGTGCTTCATCATTTTTTTTTATTTTCAGTCTTCTTCAAAGACGTTTTAATATAAAACTGTTACTCGTCTTGTCAATAAATAAATGAATTTTCAGGATTAAAACTACTCCACATTTGAGTCCAACTCAGGACTTTGACTGGGTTTTCAAGGAAAAACGAGTAGATTTATAGCCATCAAATGCCTGCACGCTGCTGCTACTTTAATATATTTTTAGTAAATAGGATTTCCTATCAGTTTTTTAATAGCTACAGCCCTAGGCTACATTCTGAAGCTTACTAGCCAGTCACCAAAGAAAATCTCCTCTTTGAATCCTCAAATATTTTTACCTTTATAAGGTGAATTTGTAGTATTAATTTTGCCTTTAATAACCGATACGAAGAAAATGGTTAGCTAGATTCAGCAAACATCCAGAATTAAGTTGTCTAATTTCAGAGGATTTGAAAATAAATGGCTCCTGTAACCAGAAGGTAATTCTTACTATTCTTTTTACAGTTTGTATAACATACTACTTCTCCATTCGCATTCAGTGTTGTCACTTTAAATTCTTGATCTAAATGTGGTAGTCTATTGCTAATCATGATGAAAAAACATCACAAAACTGCATAGGAAAAACTGGTTTATGTTCTTTTTAGAAGTAGTTTTTTGAAGATACATCAAACAAAATATAGATATTGTATCAGTTCTGACACAAATGGAGTATGTTAGTTCATACTTAGTTCATGTTAGTTTGTTCTCATCTGCTGTGTCTTTCTTTAATTCAATATCAAAATAGCATATGACTGTGGCAGTGAATAGAATTTCCTTTTCAAAATGAGAGCTTGTCCCCTTTTCCAAGAAGGCTGTCAGAAGCAGGATGATCTGTGATTAATTGCCATTTGTGTTTACTCGGATGATTGAGTCAAATGATTTTACACTACAGTCAGGCACTGGTTTTCAGGGGTGAACAGGTGCAAACTGAGCAAATCACAAAGAGAGCGAGCCTGTGAATATTAAATTAAGCCCAGCCCATAGCCATGCCCCCTCCTGCCCCCGCTAATGAGCTCTAGAGGGCAGTTCTGGGAGGGCCGGGCACCATGTTGCACCTCAGGAAACTGGCCAAAATGCCTTTTGCTCATTCCTGCTACTGCCACGGTACCCCTCTTCTGAGCTTTGAAACACAGTGGGAGCAGGGATGCATGGGCTAGCACACGCCTGCTGGGCCGGCTGACAAGAGTCGGCACAGTTTCATTTCTGGGGGAGTCGTTTTGTTTCGGGATTTTTTTCTGGGAATGCAACGGATCGGAGTGTGGTTGGGTTGGGTGCAGTGGCCGAGCCACTGCAGAGCTGGGAGCCCCTGCACAGCCTTAGGAGTGAATTTCCCCTTTTTGTCCCCAGACAATACAATGAAAAAAGTTTTTCAGGATTATTTTTCAAGAGAATGATGCTTAAAGGGAGAACAAGAGGAGGCTGAACCAGAGCCAAGGGGATCCTCCCCAGCTGCCAGTGGCATGGCTGAGCACAGCTGCCCTGTTGCCGAGCGACCACCGCAGGTCCGTGGTGAGGGCAGAGCTGGACTGGGCCAGAGTTTCCTACTGAAACATTCATCAGGCTGGTTACAGCCTCTTAGTTTTCTGAAGCTGCTTAAGAAAACTTAAGAGCTAGTTCTGGTCTAAGTTTGATCAGCCATAAAGATGCTCTAGATGATACATTTATCTATGCACATATCAGATGAGTAGCCAATACTGCCAGTTTTCAGTGTTTCTCAACATAGTCTCTGTGACAGGAGATGAGTGAGGATGTCACAAGTATGTGCAGAAGCTGCATGTTCAGTATCACATCTACCATTACAAGAACTTGGCAGTAAAAAATCCAATTAAGGACAAGGTTACACTCACCTGTCATTTGGCATCCTACTTATTGTAGCAAATCATCAGAAATGGTCTTGAAGATTACAACCTTCTTGTGGAAATCCTAGCTTTAATATGCTTTTCGTCTTCAAAAAGTCTTGTGCTTAAGTTTCCATTGTTTATATTCACTGACTAAAACTGTGAAACATGGTACCTGAATTTAACTCCTCACTGGCAGGATTACCTTTTTAAGGTTCTGAGCTCACGTGAAGCTTTGTGAGTTAGAGAGGTTTGGCATCACTGAAATGTAGGTTGCTAATATGGAAGTGACTGAGTATGCATTGATACATTTAATTTAAGCTTCAGCATTTGAAAAAAAAATCCTGACTACACGTGAAACTTAATGTAAGGAATAATTCTTTCAGCAAAGAAATCCTTATGACTTTGAAGTCTGTATTTCAAACCTTATTCCAGGCATGAAAGAAATGCAGGAAATAGCAGTCAGGAAGCTCAATACTTTGATCTCACATGTTCCATTTCACATGTATTTTTAATTAAAATGTTACACCAACCTTTTTGTTTTCAAGTGAAAAACAAAGACCTTTGAGTCTGCTCTACATCCACAACTTTTTCTTGGTCCATGCATGTAAATGTTACTCAAAAACTAGTGCAAATTGTAAGAAAACTAGCATGATGGAGTATTCTGTGACAGTTGTCATTTAATGTCAGCTTGCTTTTGTAATAGAAATCTATCTCCTTCTAGGTCATTTAAAGAAAAATTGTTTCTTTACAAAAGTCACTTTAAACCAAGTATTTTAATTCCAGCATGCCAAGAAAAATAGTGCAGGACTTCACTGGTTGCAATGGTTGGATTAGATTGATGTTTTACGATGTTTTATTTTCAAATAAAAAAGAAGTTTGAATGCAAATGTCTGGTTTTATTAAGTGAAATTACTGTGTTTTTTAATAGGCAGGATAACAGCATATCATTAGTAAAAGCCTGCTGGAATGAACTTTTTACACTTGGTCTGGCACAATGTTCACAAGTTATGAATGTGGCAACTATATTGGCTGCATTTGTTAATCACCTCCAAGGCAGTTTACAGCAAGGTAAGGTTTTTACTGTGCACATGCACTTGGGGAATTACTTTATGTTTTTTAGCATGTTTTGTTAAACATGTTAAACTTCCATGTTTTATGTCAAACATGTCATAACTTTATTTTTTGAACTACACACAAGGTTTTTACTTATCCTTCAGTTGTTAATGTAAGTTTACTGTTTAAAGAATTTCATGGTTAGTATTGAAACAAATAGTACTACAACTACAGTTCACAATGGATTTTTTTTAGCATTTTTGCAAAAGTTGGCTATTCTCCAAATTAAATATATAAAAATAAAATTATCCATCTGTCTGATGTGTCAAGATTATTTAGACCTAATATGTATTTATAGATGGCATGTTTTCTCACTGTTTGAATCTAATAAAATAATGATTTTTAAAATTGCAGCATGAGCACATCTTTCTGTGTGATTGACTTGGTGTTTTATATTTATGTGTGTTGACTTAGATAAGCTGCCAACAGAGAGAGGAAGACTAGTAATGGAGCATGTCTTCAAATTGCAAGAGTTCTGTAACAGAATGGTGAAGCTTTGTCTAGATGGATATGAATATGCATATTTGAAAGCAATTGTCCTCTTCAGTCCTGGTATGTAATTATTCCAAATGTAAAACTCATTTGTGCTATTTGTTGCCATATAACTTGTGCCTGTTTCATCATGCACAGTTACTGTTACTTGCAGAATTACTGCCTTATTGGTTGAGGAATCTTGGAAGGTGTGTGATAAGGACTATAGGGAGTGGAGGGTTAATCTTTCAATGTAAATGGCTGAATGTTGCTTTGGGGACTTTTTTGCAGGGGGACTTTTAGTCTTTTTATTTGGTAAATCTTATTCTTGCCTCTGCCTACTGATGCTTTTTGGTTTGGGTCTGGTTTTTTTTAGTTGGATTGTTTTTTCTTTTATTTATTTGTTGCTCCTAATTATTTGTCTGATGAGCTGCAGTTTAATTTTCTGAAGTGTTGCTCTTGCATGTGCAGCTGAGAAGGATTAGTTAGGTTTTTAACATATGAAAGACTTACGTCTCTGGTCATCGAGTCTCACAAGATTACAGAAACATCATCCCACTTCACACAGGTATTTTAATAACAAAAATAGTGAAGGAACACTACAAAAATGCCCTTATATTATTATTTCTGTCTTCTAAACAATATTTGTTTAACGTAGTCTCAGTATTAATGGACATGCACTAGACAGATAGTGTCTGAGTAGTTAGATGGTGTAATTGTTATCACTGGACTGTAGAAACATACAAAATTAATTTTATTTGAAAGTTGTAGAATTAATCTTTACTCTAGGCAGTCAGATATTCCATCAGTATCCTGCAGGTCTTAGTTTCTTCATTTAGAATTGGGTTTTAATATAAAGCTAAAACCAAATGCGTATTTGATAAAGCAAAATTTATAAACCTCAAATACTTTCTGTACCTCCAAGAATTTTTCACTGTCACATTTAGAGAGTAAATCTTCAGTCACACTCTTTTTACATTAGAAAGTTTTAAAAGCATCAGTAGCTTCCTTAATGCTTGTTGCTCTGACTTCCATAGATGCTGATGTCCCTTAGAAAAGGTCAGAGCAGATGTTAAAAAACTGCCAGAATCTTCATGACCTGCCCCCTGTCCATAGTGTTGGACATGGAGGAGAACTGGGTATTTGGTTCTTGTTGGTTTGTAGTTTTATTAGAATTGAGAAGAACTACTTTTTTCCATTCAGTTGCAGTTCACTTTTCCAGAGAAAAATTTGTTGAGGTGAGAAAATTATTTGGAACTTGGACACTTCCAAAATGTAAATTTCAAGCAAGTTTTCAAGTATATAGAACTTACATATCACGAGGTTCTTGCTTTGCAGTTTCCCTCATATTTTCATCATCTTTTCTATGTGTAGTATCTACATCTCCCAGTAAAAGTGGCAGCATCAGCAGGAATTCATGGTATTCCTCTTAATTGCACAACCAAAACCCTGCATATTTTCCATTTCTGTATATAGTGTATATATATATACATACACGGTAATCCTTCGATGTTGCAGGGGGTTGGTTCCAGAAAGATGCAATATTAACCATCCTTGAAAATGTTTGCAGTTCTTCTTTTCTACTGAGGACTGAAATGGTGCCTGGACCTTTCACCATTATTTCAGAAGAGGCAGAGCTTTGCTTTAAGTGGATGGGGGGAGGGTGTTTGCTGGTTTAATTTGAGTAGATAATGCTTGCAGGAGATGTAATTCTACTCTAGGTGTTTCTTACCCCAAAATACTCAGAATCACAGAATCAGTAAGGTTGGAAAAGACCATAGAGATCATCGAGTCCAACCAACTCCTTTCATGGCATTCCTATTCCGAGAACTTGTACAGGTTATTCCAGGAAAGAAACAAAATGATGGAAGAATACCTCAAGTACATTTTCCTGGAATAATGTCCATTAGAATTCATGACAGAATCCTTTGGAAAAATCAGTCCTGTTAGACACCTGAAAATACTACTCTAGGAACCTAGCAGTTTCAAAACACTATTTACTTACTTGTTCAGACTGAAATTTGTCGCCTGCTGATTATATTTGACAACACTAAAGGTAAAAGGAAAAATATCTTGGGGAAAGACTCTATCCAGTCACTTGATTGATGGAAATTTTCTTCAGCTTACATATTTTCAGAATCTTATTACTAAATATGTGTATCTGCTTTAATGGCAATGTGTTCTCTATACTCTTGATCCTGTGAGCCATATAACAAAATCTTCATATACCTGAAAGTCATGTTTAGTACCTTGAAGGGATGTTATGGCAGTGATTCACAGGCCAGAAGTTACAATTGCATTGATTTTACTGATCTGCTACAGAATGGGACTGGGCTGCACATGCAGCAGAGCCATAGGGTAAGAACCTCTGCTTCAATAGGCCCTGGTGATTTGCTGTCCTGTGTGCAAAGCCAGCTGTTTGATTGCTACAGGACAGCCTTGGGCAAAGATTAGTGTAAAGGGTGTGCCGGGAAGGCTTGGCTGCAGGTGTACTAGCAGTGGTCTTCAAACCTTCCCAAGGTTGGCTTCTAGGTGTGTTCCTGGCATTGCTCTAAGGGCAGCCCCATGAAGTGATGCGTTATGTGTGAAGAAAACTCTTCAAAATGTGTTTCTTCCGTATGAACTCATGAACCTCTTGCCCTCTGTATGAATTTGAAAAGGTGTTTTCAGAATGGCTGAATTCCTGTAAAGAACAAAATACTCTTCTGTGAAAGGACGCATTCAGGGGACTCCAGCATCACATAACTGCTGAATTGCTCTCAAAGTTTCTATATCCACAGAGCAAAAATCTGGTTTTGTTTACCAGTTTTGTGTATTTAGAGAGGAGTGTGACTGTTAGAAACAATCTTTTATCTCATAAAATTTGGCAGCCCATTTAAGATCGCACTTGGGAAAAATAAAATCTACATGATTTGTCATGCTACTATGACAGTAACATTTTTTCATTAAGATAGATGGGTAATAAAAATTACAGACCATGCAGAGAGTTCAGAATTACTGGATAATAATTTCCAAATATGACTTGGTGTTTAGGTTGATAGCCTTTCATTTTAGCAAGACTTGGATTTTAAGTGTTCAAATCACTGCTAAAAATGATGTTTTAGCGCATTTGAAATTTTTACACCAAATAGTTTAAAAAAAAAAGCTCTGCTACATATCTTCTACAGTCTTTAGGGAAAAAATGGTTGACAGGTTTTTATTCTGCTTTTTCTGCTGATCTTAATTTTATCCTTCGCTTCCCACCAAAATACTATTTGTGCATACAGTATTCTAGTAAATGTCAGTGTATTGCTACACAGAGAACAGATTTGTATCATCAAGATTAGTGTAAACATTGCAAGCTCTGAATTTATTTGAACTCTTCAAAATTTCTGGTTTTACTTATGAAAAGCTAAGTGAAACATAAACATAGACGAAGAAAAATTTTAGAAGGCAGTGTCCTCCACGAAAAGTGAAGTTGCTGCAGATACCACATAATTTTTTCAGTATATTTAAAATTGGATAATCTGTATGGCTTTTAGTGCACCTGCTATAGAACAGATATAACAATGCAGAGTGGTGTTTTTTTTCAGATCACCCAGGTCTAGAAAATGTGGTACAGATTGAGAAATTTCAAGAAAAGGCTTACATGGAGTTCCAAGACTATGTAACAAAGGCATATCCAGATGATACTTACAGGTCTGTAAATGTAGATGCTTACTTGGTTAATTCTCTTTTCAGAGTCATTGGTGGTACTGATATGTACAGTAGTTCTGGTAATATCTATGTACATTTTCTTCATAGCTCCCTAAAGGTAAAAATTTCTCTTTAGAACACTTCAAATATTACGCATGTGCTCATACACACTATGAGTATTATTTGTCTACTCATTATTAATTTCTAAAATTAAGTATCAGAAATAAATATTATTAACATTCAATTTGAATTGCACCTATTTGGAATATTTCCTCATTTAGTCTAAATTCAAACATTGTACAGTCCAGGTAATTGACAGGTATACTCACATTTTTTGTCCTGTTGAAGACATGACTAAACATAAATGTAATGCTGTACTGATTTCAATATTTAAGCCTTTCATGAACAAGATAAAATGAATTTTGACCAGTAATGTCCCATATCAGTTTTTTTCTCTTCTTTAACTAATAACATCTTTGTGAGTAACACCAGAATCTGTGATCTGCTGAGTAACACTTTTTACCAAACTTATTTTCCAGGCTATCTAGACTACTCCTCCGATTGCCTGCTCTTAGGCTGATGAGTGCTGCCATCACTGAAGAGCTGTTCTTCGCAGGACTGATTGGAAATGTTCAGATTGATAGCATCATCCCATATATCCTGCGAATGGAGACAGCAGACTACAACTCTCAGATAATAGGTCATGCCCTATAAAAGTAGCAGTCCAGGATTCTGTACCATGGCAGTCATGGTGATGTAAATGCATACCCTGTCTCCAAGAGATGGTCATAAGCCTTCTAATGCACCTTTCCAAAGAAGGCTCATATTCCTCCTTTCCAGTACACTGGGGAAACGTGGTGGAGTGTATTAGGATATAGGATCACTTCCTATTTTTCATCCGTCTTCAGGGACTTGTAAATTAACTTGGTATCTGAAGAAAGTCAAGAATTGTCCATCCTATTTTTGTAGATAGACGGACTTGGAATATTTGTTTATGAAGTTCAGGCTTACGAGGAAACTGAAGAAGCTTTGACTGAACTAAAGTATCTCAACTTAGTGTGATGTTTTAGAGAAATAAATTAACTTTCCTCTCTGAGTTGTGTTTTCAGTGTTTTGCTACTACAGTAGTTGTTTTTCACCAAATGGAAAATACATGATCAAACATCCTGAAAAGACCAGTGTGTCTGTGCAAGTAACACCAGACTTAGTTTCAGGTTTTGTTTTAAAGAAAGATTTTCGGAACTGAACACTGGATAGCATTACAAGTGCAGGGAAAGTAGAGGAAGGTCACATATTAAAATATTCTGTTGTGTTGTTCATGCAGTTGATCAAAAGTGAAGCAGCAGAGTTGGTACTGACACGTTTTACAGATGCAACAGAATGCTGGTTTTTGTTGTTACATTGTGGTAGACATCAGCTGTTTTATACTACTAAAAACCAAGGGATAAGTGTATTCTGCAGGTATTCAAAGACAGCATACTCCTGTGTTTCCTGACTCAGAACTTCCAGCTTTTTAACCCACCCCTGTCTTTCATACTCAGTTCCCAGTGACGGAGGCATTCTAGATAAAGAATTTAAATAAATTGTGCCTATGTCTTTATTTTTAATCTTGTTAGCTTTTGGCTACATAATTCTCTTTTCCAACCAGTCCTGTGTGATTATTTTTTAAATCTGAGTTTGTGAAGTCCAATGCTTCCTCCCCTGTGGGAGCATGGTCTCTGCTGCTTTTTCTTTCCTCATTAGGAAACAGGTCTGGATACTCCATGCATGTTGCCAAAGTCGTACTACATAGCTCTGTCAAAGGACGGGTTTTAATGTTTTTCTGTCTTGAGGCATGTGAGTCACTTGACAAATAACATGGACACATTTATTAGCTGTTGCTTAAAATGAGAGAAGTATCCTAGTGAAAATGTTGGTCTACTACAGACAACAGCATTTGGGATTATCTGAATCTTGGATTATTGCCAAATGCTATTTAGCATGAACACTTTCTATGGCAAAATTGAGTGCGGAAAAACCTCACCCAATCAAGAAACACATGGTTGCACCAGAAATTGCTTAGCTAGAAGATCAGCTTAAATTGGGCCCTTGCCCACCCTGCAGTAGCAGCTCCAAGGCCCCCCTAACACCAAGGGACTACAAGATGAGAACTGGGTTCTGTAGTTCTTGTGTTCTGTAGTTTGTCTCAGCACCTGAGGATCACAACCAGACAAAAAGAATCTGAGAACTGCCCCTGACTGATACTCTGTTTTCCTGTAAATTCCACTAACTGAGCTGCTTAGATCTTCCCCCATCTAAACTCTGTAGCCTGAGACTGTCATAGAGTCACAGAATCAGAGAATGGTTTGGGTTAATCTTCTTCCAATAGCCCCTGCGTGGACAGGGACACCTTCCACCAGACTGAGTTGTTCTGAGCCCATCCAGCCTGGCCTTGAGCACTTATGGGGATGAGGCATCCACAGCTTCTCTGGGCAACTGTTTCAGTGCCTCACCACTCTCAGAGTAAAGAATTTCTTCCTAATATCTAATCTAAATCTACTCTCTTTCAGTTTGAAGCCATTCCCCCTTCTCCTGTCACTGTTATAGTCTTTCTCCATCCTTGTAGGCTTCCTTCAGCAGTCTCTCTTTCAGGCTGAACAGTTCCAATTCTCACAGCCTTTCCTCACTGGAGAGGTGCTCTATCCCTCTAAGCAACTTGGTCACCCTCCTCTTGACTCACTCCAACAGGTCCATGTCCTTCCTGTGCTGGGGACCCCAGAGCTGGATGCAGCACTCCAGGTGGGATCTCACCAGAGTAGAGTAGAGTAGAGTAGAGGGGCAGAATCCCCTCCCTCGACCTGCTGGTCACACTGCTTTGGATGCAGCCAGGACACAATTGGCTTTCTGGGCTGTGAGTGCACACTGCTGGCTCATGTCAAGCCTCTCATCCACCAGCACCTCCAAGTCCTTCTCGGCAGGGCTGCTGTCCACCTGTTCATCCTCCCGCCTGTATTAATACTGGGGATTGTCCCTACCCAGGTGTTGCACCTTGCACTTGGTCTTGTTAAACCTTACGAGATTCCCATGGGCCCACTTTTTGAGTTGTCCAGGTTCCTCTGGATGGCATCCCATCCAGAGGGTGCGTCAACCACACCACTCAGCTTGGTGCAATTGGCAAACTTGGTTACAGTATTCATTTGCTGAATATTCCGAGTGGGAAGGGACCCACAAGGATCATCGAGTCCAACTCTTAACACTGGCTCCCTGGCGGGAATTGAACCCGGGTCTCCCACACGCCAGGTGGGGACACTTACCACTGTACTGAAGTGGATTTCACAGTGCACTTGATTCTTGTGTCTGTGTCATTAATGAAGATACAGCACTAAAAAACACTGGTCCTAGTACAGACCCCTGAGGAACACCACTCGCACTGATGTCCATCTGACTGTGAGTCTTTGACCACCACTCTGGATGCAACCAGCCACCCACTTTCGTATCCGTCTAACAGTGCACCCATCAAATCCATCTCTCGTCAGTTTAGAAAGAGGGATGTTGTGTGGGACCATACTACAGGATTGGTCATATCCAACCCCACAGACCAAAGCACTCAGTGCTGAGGACCCCTGATGGGATGGAGCCACCCCCCGTCCTGTTCCTTGGCGCTTACTGGCTGGCTAGTGGACAGCGTTCATTGTTGGGCCTGGCCATGGCAGCTGAGCTCTTCTCACATTCCCACCTTCTGATGGAATGTTTTTACCAAATGATACTCCGAGATGACCTCGGAGCCCAATTTTCTCTGGATTTCTGTTCTTGTGTCCTCTTGGTACCATAATCTGTTTGAATACAAGTCAGCCTACTTCCATAAAGCATGGGCTGCCATTACCACTGACGGCTGGTCAAGACTGCTTTCTGAGGATGTGTTAACTCATAAGCACAGAAACCTTGCTCATGTTTCACGTCAGGTTTAAATTCAGGCATTTGTGTAGGGTGAGGGCCAGTTCCACCGCCCCTATTTTATGGTCTTGGATACCTCTGACTATTGGAACTCTAAAAGGGCCCAAGTGCACACAGACAAAACATTGCAAACAGCTCTGCACACTGGTAAGTGATTTTTTCCCCAAAAAGTTTTCTCACGTTTTTCATAATAATAAATTTTCATTGTAAGTTCAAGATTGACATAAGGTAGGGTGCAGCCAGTCTATGCTGCCTGGCAAGTGATCTTTCTTGTCTTCATGATGATCTAGGGGCTGCATTCCATACGGGAGGTTATTGCTTTAGTGTCACTTTGCTCAGCAAGATCTTCATTAATGGTTTTAAAATTATTTCATTAGTCATTCTTAAACTATAAATTCATGCTTTTGATAAGGAATGAGGCATAATTGAGTTTTCTCAGGAATGAGAGCTCTAGTAAATACAGGAATGAACGTAGTTTTTCCTTATTTATGCGTGTTAACCATTGCAGCCATCTGAGAAGAGTGCAATAACTCATGAAAAAGCTGAATGGTGAAGTTCTGGTTTTGTTGCTTTGGTTATTTTAAGATAACTGGTGCTAAGTTAAATGGAGCATATCAAGTTACCTTCACCTCAGGCCCTTAGTGTTTCTAACGGCTGGTTTTTATGATTACATGATCCCACATTACCCCGTGTGATTTATTGTCATAAACAACATGCTCAATCAGCTAACAAAAATGTGAGTATCGAAGCTCACGCCACCATGGATGTTGAAATATCTCATTGGTTTTGTGAGTTCTTCTAATTTATTTTTGAACTTTCTGATGTTCGGCAGTCCTGACAGTTTTCAGAGCTAAACAGGATTTAACCAATCTGTGGCATTTACTAGCCAAAAAGTAAGAAGACTCTGCCAATGAAAGGACAAGGTTAGTTTCAACAGCTTTAAAACTTTGATTGTGAAGAGCAAGTAAAATAATTTTAATAGAAGTGACACAAAAGGAGAAACAATTTCACACATTTTAGAATCCTGTCATTTAAAGATGAGAGTACTGTTACACATGCTAAGCTTACTAGTTCAAGCATTTTTCATGAAAGTACATACTGCACTTGTATATGTGGGTTTACATTGCCTGAAGTTCCTAATGCAGATAATTGTTACATTTTAAACTGTTTTTCAAAAGTACATTCATTGCAACAGCTTCTGCAGTTACAAACTTACCTGTCCATACATTTATTCTTGCCGTGTGATCTTCAGTGTCAGTGAAAGTCAGTCTGTTCGTTTTGAAACTGGCCTGTTCATTTTGTTTGAGCCTTTCAGTTCACTAGTACATGAGCTTCAGTGTAAGCAATACAATGTCACTGTAGTTGTCTTGCTGTTGTATAAAAAAAGTCACTATAAATATCTTGAAACCTGGCTAAAATAGAAAATTCTATTTTGGATTTATTTTTAAAAATAAATTGTAACTTTCTATTCTAGAAAACAATTGCAATATCCTATTAATTTGTTAGCAATTTATACAGATTGTACTATGGACCTAGAACACTGTATATGATTACAAAGAGTTTGTGGAGCTTTCACATTTTTATTACACAATGTAGTATTGTCAGTTATTTTCGGTCTCTGGGATTTGTGATAGCTGCAATATGTTGCTGTTTGCTAATATTTGTTGCTATTAATCCTTTGTTTCCGTGCTTACTACTTTCTGGCCTATGAATATGTAAATTAATAATTTATTGTGACTATAATTTACCAATTATTTGGTTTTTTAAATACTGTAAAGGAATATGTATTGTAGTGAACCCTGATCACAGATGTCATATAATGCAATAACAGATATTTGGAAAATAGTATTTAATTCATTTTGGAGCAGTTTTAGGATGGAATTTATAGTATGGTTGAATTAAGTTTTCTTTTGAAAGAAACAGACTTCAGATGTTCAAGTGAACTTATCTCAGTTTTAAATATCAATAATAATAATATTATATTATTATTAATAATAATAATAATAATGAATTTATTAATGTTTAAAGTTGTGAAAAAATAGCACAAGTTTTGGTCTGTTCCAGAATTGATTTCTCGAAGATAATTGCAAAATGTAGCTTTTTTTAGTCTTTGTCTTCTACTATAAATGAATGTGACATTTGCGTAGATGTGCAGATAACCTTGAACAATATCCCAAATGAGAAATTAGTTACTATTCTTTACATGTTTAAATTTTGAAATGTTTTTATCATGAAGTAAATTAATTAGTCACTGACACAGTGCAAAGAAAAGGTCTATAAGGTGCACTGCAAAAAAACCCAGATTGGGTCATGCAATGGGATTATGAGAGCTGGAAATAAGCATTTAAAGTTTCTTCTCCATCAACATTTACTCCAGGTTCTGTCCTGCCTCTCTTTTAAAAAACTTAACTTTCTCAGTACTTAAAATCACAGAGTGTTTGGGTTGGAAGGGACTTTGAAGATCCTCTAGTTCCAAGCCCCGTGCCCTTGGCAAGGGCACCTTCCACCAGGCCGGGCTGCTCAGAGCCCCATCCAGCCTGGCCTTGAACATTTCCAGGGATGGGACATCCACAGCTTCTCTGCACAGCTTGTTCCAGTGTCCCACTACCCTCATCACAGAGAATTTCATAGAATAATAAAGGTTGGAAAACACTTTTTAAAATGATCAAGTCCAACCATTTCATTCTTATGTCCAATCTAAATCTACCCTCTTGCACTTTCAAACCATTGCCCCTCATCCTGTTAGGACAGGCCCTGATAAGTCTTTGTTCATCTTTCTTGTAAGTCCCCTTTAACTGTTGAAAGGCCACTAGAAGGTCCCTCCAGGCTGAACAACACCTACTGTCTCAGTCTTTTTTCACAGGAGAGATGCTTCAGCCCTCCGACCACTTTTATGGCTCTCCGTGGATCCACTGACTTCCACAGGGCCCTGTTCCCCAGCCAGACTGCTAAGCTAAGGAATTACTTTGTCTTTCTCATGCCAGTAACTTTCCACAGTCTTTTGGTGATGACGAGGTTTGAGGCAAATTGGGGTTGAGCCGAAGAAAAAAACCAACAAAATAAACCACCCCTGCCCCTCACCAAGTTCGGAAAAAAACCAAGGAAAGTGTTAAAAGTACAAACTATTTACTTTAGTAAACAGACAAGTTAAGATACAACAGTATTAAACAACAAAACCTGAGATATCCCACAAGTCCTATGATGTAGAGTCCTGTGATGTGGAAAGTCCTGAATGTGAAGAGTCCCGTCGGTCTCGATGAGATTCCAGCACACAGTCCCGGAAGAAACTCCTCAGGTGCACAGAGAGCAGCTAGAGCTGAGAGTCCTGATGCAGGCATTCCAGGGGAAAGCAAGAGATGATGAGGAAGAAGCTCCGGAGGCAGGGGAAGGGAATTGCAGGCCCTTTCTCCCTCTTCTTGTGGCTGGAGTGCAGCAAGAAAGATGTCCAAGGAAAAAACCAAAAAAAGGAAAAAGAGGGGAAAAAAAGAAAACAAGAAAAAAGAAAAAAAAATGGGGCTCTCCCAAAAGCTGGAGAAAAACCCACCAGAGCAGCCCCTCTCCAGCCCCACACAACTGCAGATATCAGAGAGCTCCAACCAGCTCCCTGCCTCTGCAGCTGCTGTATGAGCTACCCCAAAAAATTTTTTTTCTTTTCAACTGCTGCTTCTCAGTTTTTGGATTTTTTTTTCTCGTCTTCTGGATAGAGAGAGAAAATGACCTTGGTGTTGCTAAGGACCAGTATCCACAACAAAAGACCTCATAAACTGAAGCCAAAACACAAAGATATGGAACATATACACACCAACCTAGGACAGGTGACCTCTGAAGAGACGAGAAAGAGCTCTATAGAAACATGTTCTTTTGGTGAACAGCAAAAACTTGTCTGGGAACTGTCCAACTCAGTGTCCCTGTGGCATTTCTCTTTTTTTCTGTCAAACATCCCAATCTTGCCTTACCTCCTTAACGTCTGTTAAGCAGCCTCAAATAACATTTGTACTTCATCCTAATATCCATCTCATGAGCTGCTCTGTTCTTCTTCACAAATGTCCAGTCTCCTGCCTGTGAACAGCCCTACTCAGCCTCTCAACCTGCCTTCACCCTCCAAGCTCTCGAGTGCCCTCACTGATACACTGGCTGAACAAATGCATTTCCTGATTACTTTTTAGTAACTGGATCTTGTAGCAATGGTTGCTCAAATTTTCAAGGTTACTGCTTGGATTAGGAAGACGTGGGTAGGTTGCAAATAAGGAGACAGGAATATTTGTGTTTGTGAGAAGTGGTGGGAGAAAAGGGAAAGCACAGAAGAGATGTTCTGGGAATGCTTTTAACAATACTGCTGTGGAGGAGTTACCTGTAAGAGCAGAGAAAGTAGACAGAACTCCTCCACCATGGGTTCTTCTGAATTAATACAGTGCGTTTCACTCCCCAGAACTGTCTGGTGGACATCCAGAAGACCAAACTGCCATGCTCTGAACCTCCTGGTGACACCAACTCCCTCCAGAAGAAAGTTGGCTGGCAAGAGACGTGTGAGCAGCCATCCCTGTGGCTTTGGTCTTGCAGATTTCTGCTGCTTTGCAGACCTGCAGTCTAATCCCTTCCGAACAGCTGTTCATGAGATGTCTGTGATCCTTTATGGTGACTTCAATTCTCCTTCATCTTAGGGTTTTACTAGAGATCAAACTGGACAGGCACATACTTCGGCTAACAAAGGCTAGGTGAGAAACAGCTCTAAAATTTCTTTCACTCTGTAACCGGGGGAATTTTGCCATTGGGAAATCAAAGGTGAAGGTAGAGTTACTGCTGGAGACAACCCAGATAGCTCCCACAAAGTGGCAGGTGTTTTCTAAAAGTGCCATTAACCTTATTATTCTAGGGGCTTTGAGTGTTAAACTGTTCTCACAGAGGTACTGAGTTTTGACCATATTTGACTGGTTTTTGAAAATTATAAAATACGCATTTTAGAAACATTTCACTTTAGTTCCAGGCTATGAATTTCTCTTTTAACTTTTTTAATCATTAGAACCCAAGTGACAAAAACTTACTCCGTTGCGCTTTTGAGAAATAATATGGATTATAGGACCAAAAAATGTGTTAGTGAAAGCATTGGAGATTGCACTGTTAGTACAGCGAGAGAAACTGTGGTTAGACACTGGGTTAGAGCATTTTTGGGCACTGAATTGTGGAGACTTGTGGATTGGACTTTGCTTCTAGAACTTTGCAATTTTAAAAGGATGGGGCAAGAAGTCATAACATTTTCAAAATCTGCATAGTGTACACTTATTTCTTAGCTTCTCTTCTGCTGGATTTTTTCCTTGGTTTAATTGGGCAAAGGCATTCCATATATTGTTGACAATATATATTGCTCAGCTGTGAACCACTGTAGAATAAATTTATGTGACTTCCTATACTAAGAACAGAGGGAATGGCAGAGGAGTAGACAAATGTAATAAAAATAATTCTTCTAAGGTAAAATGTAAGCACTAAATTATTTAGTTGATTTTTACACTTTCTGAGAATATACAAACTTGGTTTTGCAAGGTCGATTGTGTCACTGTATAAAGCTCTTAAAGAAAAAAATACATAGGATTTAGTGATGCTTGTGTGCCAACAGAGTGAAGTTACGTGTCATCCTTTGAGTCATTCAGGAAATGGATTTATCTTTGAAAAATATCTTGTTTGTTATGCTCTGTATTAGAAAAGAAGCAAGTAACTTGTGTTCAGACTTGAGAGGGACTTTTTAGAAGAGTTTCTGAGAAAGAGTTCTCTCCATAATTCTGTGACATTGAGTTGGACTAGAGGAGAAAAACAAGGCAGCATTAAATGTGTTTAGCAAGAGGTTTTGAGGCATTGAGGTTCAGTGTGCTAATTTGGGGCGAACAGAAGCTGCATCTAACAGAGCATTAAATTTTAAAACCTGGGAATTAAACATTTCATATGGGTGCATGAGTTTTATAATTTACTTGAGTGACAAGACAAGATGCCCCAACAAATTCTTAGGAAGGCGTACTTGGATTTGCACTTCACTGTATTCAACTGTGACATTTGCATGAAATTCAGGGAGAATTTTTGAAAACAGTAGTAAAGAGCCTGTTCTTCACGCTCAGTGACACATTAGCAAAAGCAGTTTAAGTAGATGTGATGGGACTTGAGCAGTTATGAGGTAATGAAGTTCTCAGTGGAGATTTCACTCGACTGATGGAGCAAATAGGACAAAGAAAAATCAAAATGTAATTGGAAGATGCTGTAAAATGTTCCGGCTACTAAAAATGTATTCCCCACAAAATCTTCTGTAGGATCAAAGTCACATTAAGAAATTGATCCCTTTTTCCAGCTTTATGTCACAATGCTCTGTGCTCCACAGTGGTCTCAGTCAAAGAATCATGATGCCACATGGATCAGTGAAGTGATCCAGATAATTTTAACCCTTGGAGGAAAAGAACCACAACAACTTTGTTATTTCACTGACAGCAGAGAAGATGCTCATGGAATTACAGTCAATGAGAATCGTCCCAGTTACATGAATCAGGAACTGGTATATGAGTTGAACCTCTCCAGTGTTTTCAAAGTTGGCCAACAATTTAAACTACACTTCTTTCATATTTTACGCTCCATCATCAGGGAGACACAAGACCTAAGGGCTTCCCTTTACCATCACCCATAGTTTGTATGGGGTAAGGTGTCACCTCCTGCATCTCCTGATTTTTGATCTAGGCAATCCTGGACTCCTCACTGCTGGTCTTGGTAACTATTTTCTCATCACAGATCTTGTGACCTATGAGAAACAAGAGATTGTCAGTAGACATTTCTATTAAAAAGGGGGGTGGGGGGGCCCTATCCTGAAGTCCTTTGTACCTTCCTGACCTTCACGCGTGAGCAGTAGGGAAATGCGTTTTTTAGGGATTATATTATGCCAAATCGCAGTGTCCTCATCCGAAAGCCCCGTTCAGCGGCCACAACACACCAGACGCGGCCAATCGCTGCCGTCCGTGGGCAGTGTCTCCGTGACCCGAAGCGGGGCGGGCGCGGGGCGGTGCCGGCCGGGGGCGGCGGCAGGGCCGCAAGATGGCCGAGTACGTGCAGGTGCTGAGGCGGGCGCTGAAGCAGATCGGCGGACACGGCGGCGCCCNCCGGCCCGGCAGGGCTCGCCAGGAGCCCGCTCCGCCCAAGGACGGTGTGTCCCGGTCGGCAGCGGGTGCTGTGCTCCGAGGGCCCCAGACAGGGCCTGGCGGTTGTTTTCTGCTCGGTGCTGAGCTGTCAGTATTGCCCGGGCGGGCGTTCCCGGTGTCCCGCCGCTGTCCTTAGCCCTGTTGGCACAGCCGTGTCTCTGATGTCGGTGCCCCCGGCGCTTCTGCGTGGCCATCGCGCCCTTGGCCCGGGTCACCTCAGGCTGGCAGCGGCTTTCTTGCCCTGTGCCGGCCTGGGAGCCGTGCGGCTGCTGTCATCCCTCGGTGTGAAGCAGGGAGTTACTCCACCGGCCTTACCGGCTCCAATTCTTTAGCACTTCAAACTGTACGTCTCGTCTGGCTCCTTGGCAGTGGCTTGTCACCCCAACCTGTGCTCCACCTTTGGATGCCCTCTGGCCCCTGTGGCATTTTCTGCAGAATTAGTTGCAGCCTTTATTTCCTTTCGTGACTGTGTACTTTCATGCCCAAGCACAGAACTTTGCACTTGTCCACATTAAAACTTTCTCCTGCTTTTTTGCCCCACTCACATCTCATCCTTTTCTTGTGTCAAGTATTTTGAATTGTGATGTACCATGCTTGAAGCTGCTCCCAAACAGGAGGAGCTGCAGATTTACTAAGGTATTCTGTTTTTTCCTTGAGATCCTTGATGAAATGTAGGGTGGAAGTCAAAATGGTATGTGATCCTAATTCAGCAGTCAACAACCTTTGTAGCTGGTCCTGGAAAAGTACAGAAATGTTTCTAGTGAATGTTGAAGACCTGACCAAAGGCTGAAAAGCCTTTTTATAATCAATAGTGCGAAGTCAGGAGTATGGGGTAGGGATGCTTTTCAAATATGAAGTTCCCTCCTGTATATCATGGGCTTTCTTATGTTAGAAAAACAAGCCAAGCTTTCTAAGCCTTCTTGAAGACTACTTTTTTTTCTTCCCCCATCATAATGACTGTTCCCTGTTCCATATTGTCGTTTAAATTGATCTGTTTTGAATGACATTTTAGAGAGTTGCTTATCATTTTAGTACTTTTAGTACTTCAGTACTTTTTTTGTTCACTGAAACTGGCTCAGTTCACCTGTATATTCAAGGATCAACTTACCTTTTTTGCCCCCAGGTCACTTAGTTGGCAGCGTCTTATTGCCTTGTGACATCCAGGTGTTTCCTTAGGTACACAGTTCTTCAGGTTTTGCTACTCTCCAGCTGCATCACCTTGTGCTATGACCCACATACCACTGAATTTGGTTCTGGTGGTATCACTACAGCCATGAAGAGAGTGCAGAACTTCCTCTACAATAATGTGACTTTCATCAGTATGGTAATATCATACTTTGTCAGACCTCTGTGCTTTCTGGGGGTGGGATTTAGGTTTTGGGTTGGTCAGGAACCCCCGTAAAGTGTTAGATGAGGCTACGAACAACATTCTTTGTGCATCATCATTAGTAACTTCCAGCCAGCCCTGTATTCTTTCAGTGGAGCATATTGACTTCTTTCTGTCAATAAATGTATTGTTCCCTTTATCATTATTATACACTTTAAATTATTTGCCCATTTCTTTTGTGGCATGCTACAGTAAAGCCCCGCTGCATTGCGACCTCTCCATTACGACCCCGGGGTTTTGCAAGGAAAATTTTTCGCAATCCTGTTTCAGGGATCTGCGAGGTTTCCTCGCTGACGCATGCGCAGTGCCTCTGCTTTGCTGATGGGCGGTACTGGCTCTCCCTGTGGGCAGGGCGGTCCCCCTGGAGAGGGCACGCAGGGAGGGCACGCAGTTTCTCCGGCTTGCAATGGCATTTAGAGCCCTACGGCACTGTGCCCCGGTCCCTGACCCAGTCCTGTGTGTCTCCTGTGTGCTCTGCTGAGACCCAGCGCAGCACCGCCACAAGACATGCCATTCCTTGTTACTCAAAGCCCAGTCAAAGCCTGGGCAGTGCTGCCTCTGCTGGGACTGGTGGATGTTAAAGGGAAAGAAACTCCAATACCGACGCCCCCCTCCCCCCCACCCCGCCATAAGCACACGAGGTGTCGCAGTGTTGCAAAGTTAAGGTTTTTCCAGGCTCCAAGAATGCTGACCAGAGCTCAGGGACACCCCTTCCCTGCCACGGAGGCAGGGCGAGCATGTGTGGGCTGGCGCGGGGCCCCTGGGGCCGGGCTGGTGCAAGCACCAGGGCCAGGGAGGGCTTGGGGGGGAGCAGCGGCGCGGGGTTTGGGCTGCGAGCACACACGGTTGCAGCAGCCGCTCAGAAACGGTTCCCTTTGCTCGCCTGTGCTGAGAGAGCCTGTGGGGAGGAGCGGAAAATTGTCCGCAGCGCTCCGGAGTGCCGGGGGGTGGAGCAGTGGGTGTGGCCTGCATGCATGCTAATGACCTGCGCGTCTTTGTGAGTCTGACGTTTTGTGAGGGCCCTGGGATGACCCGTTCCTTGCAAATGAGGGGATATAACTGTATTTCATGCTTTTCTAAAGTTAGTTGCACTTTTGGGAGGTCGCAACTTTGTATTCCTACTAGCTGTGGGGACACAGAGCTTCTGTAGAAAGCAGCTCAGAGAGACCTAAGCACAACTTCTTCGAGGGAAATTTCAAGCAGTTAAGCAGTAAGACAATACATGATTTCCCAGGCTAGTATTTTATACTGTTGTAATTATTTTCTGTCACACACTATTCCCCTTGTGTCATGTTTATTCCATTTTATTTTGCTTCTCAGGCTGTAGTTATGACACTGACAGTTCTCAAGAAGAAGTGGAGCAGAGGAAATAAAAGTGTAGAAGAGTCTGAGTATTAGGTTTCATCAGAGTGCCTCATAATGTTTTGTGAGGGAGCTTTTGTGAGGCTGTGTTGATGCCTTTCTACCACACAGAAAAAGAGAACAGGCAAGGTTGGATGCAGGGCTCTCCTTTTTCACTCTCAGAAGATTGAAGTAAGGATGTGGCTGGTGGAGAATCATACCTGACCCTCGTAACCATACCAACCTCATGCTGCCTCATGTTCACCTTTCAAACCCTTAAATTATCTGTCCCAGCTCACAGAATAGACTGGAAGGAAGAGTAATCAAGGTCTTCTTTCTTGCAACAATTGATGTGTTGAAGAAGTAAAGATTTCTTGAACTTGGGAAAATGATTTGCCTAAGTCAGGAGACTCTTTCCTCTCAATTTTGCTGCTTTTCTCCCACGTGTTCCACTGAGGCACATACAACAAATATATATGCAATAGAAGTCAAATTATTAAGACCCCATGTGGCTGGAAACATTCTCAAGACTGACTGAAAGTGGCTGGAAGATGTCCTCTTAGTGTCTGATATCAGCGTTCCGGGTGTGAAGCCAGGACAAGGGCAGACAAACCCTTAGAAAAAATGGAAGGGAAGAAGGAACAGAGAGCAGCAAAGTGGCTCTTCTTTTTCTGAAGCTGGGAATTTGGGCTTGTGTAGCTGTGCCAAAGGTCTTGGAGTGTTACTTTGACAGGTGAGAGATGTGTCAAGAGTCTTTCTACCTGGGACCACAGAGGTTTCAAATGAGTACTTGGTGGAATGATTGTGCTTTTCGCGCACCCTGGGAGAAAAGACAACAAAAAACTTAATCTGTGAGTGATAGCTAAGCTCCCAGCTATGAAGGTATATATTTGCACATCACTTCTCTCACCTGGGACTGATTTGAGAGCGTATATAGCACTACAAACAGCTAAAAACTTTGAGAGTAAACTTTTCCTTACATAATTCTGCCTGGGATGAACATCAGTAAAAAAAAACACAAAGATGCAGATCTGAGGGCAGAAGAGCACTTCGGTAATCTTAAGGTTTTATTGGTAGAATGGGAATCATACTTTCTGTTTAATTATTGCCGTGTACAGTAAAGTTAAAATATGTTCTGTATGAAGGGTTGAAACTGGTATATAGCTTATCTGTGTCAGTGTAACTCTCACACTGCTGCAGGGTAAATGCTTGCATCTTTCACAATTATACGAAAGCTGGAAAGGAACAATGTAGCTTAGGGTTTAGTGGGCCTTTCATGGGCAAGCAGCTACAATGGCTTAAAATACTCTGTACTACTGTTCCTCTGGTGGAGGTTAGTGCCCACACAGTCCTGTGGGATCTCTTAAGCTCCTTCAGTGCTGTCCACGTTCCGTGACCATTCAGGCTGAAATTGTAGCTCTGAACAGTTGAGAGGGATGGTAAGGTCTTCAACTGAGTGAATGAACATGTGCCTGTGAGACTCACTTCCACGGTATTTAAGGTTTTGTGGGTGTTAAATTGTTACATTGCAGAGTTTATCTTTCCCTTTCAAGAGCTTTTAAATAAATAATAGTCCCCAAAAGCCTTTTTGTATCACTTTTATCATCCTGTCAGTGGGGTGCACATTAGATGCAGGAATTGATGATTATGTTTTGCAATCCTTAAGCTTAAATAGTTTTTTAATATCTTTACATAAATGTGTTATAAGAGTTTTCATTACAGATTTTTACCAAGCCCTGAGAAACCTCTGTCACTTCATTCGGAGATGATGTCAATTGAAACTGTTGTTTTGACAATTCACAGGGTCAATGATCTGAAGACGGGTAATCTGGTCGGAATTGACAAATATGGAAACAAATACTACGAAGACAGAAGAAACTTCTTTGGTATGTGTGCTGATGTGAACACCTCCCAACAGCCTGTCCAGCTGTTACACAGCCTGTGTGGTTTCTGCTGGTGAGGTACAACTTGTTGCCTGCCTGACTTCCTTGCACTTGACTTGTGTGAGCCTTAGACAAGGGACTCACTGAAATGCTTTGGCATCTTGTGTTTCTGTATTGTGTCCCTCAATTCATTTGCAAACACAATCGATCTGAAACAGTAAATATGGGATAAATGCTCTCCAGGTAGGTAAGAGCTGCATGATAATGTGATTGAGAGCCCACTTTGGTCTTCGATCTAAATGTTGGTAAGGGGAAGAAAGAGAGCTGCCTTTGAAACTGCCTCACAGCTGTGCTTACTTGTGTGATCACTCCAGGGCAAAGAAACGCAGGTGGGCCTCAACTTCCTATTACCTTAAGGAAATGGATTTTAAATAATGTTTGTGGAGTACTTAAAAAGGCAGCACCTGCAGCAGTGCAGGCGACACATAAGCAGTTGCCACTCTGGTTAGTCCAGGCTTAACTGCAGGTTAACCTGTAGGTTGACCAAGAAAAGCACTTGCTGGTTAACATTGCTTTGTAGTTTTATATAGCTGAGAAGTTTAATCTTAAGTTATCAGTGGCAATATCCTTTTAGAAAAGACTCCTCATAATGAAGAAAAAAAATCCTCAAATCTGTTTCTCTGCCTGAAAATTTTGTAAGTTTCTATTACCAGCTACTTATACAATAGTTAATATTTGCTTCCTTGTGAGAGGAAGGGTTAGCTTCAGGCATATAAAAACACAGTAATAGTGGAAATAAAGAAGACTTGGAAAAATAAAAGCTGTAGTGACTTTAAAATAAGTGCCCATAGTGGTAGATACTCTTACTCAAATGGTTCTTCCTTGATTTTCAAGAATTCTCTCCTTTGTATGAATTCTTTTTTGCTAATACAATATTTCTGTTTGTTTATTTAAGGTCGACACAGATGGGTCATATATACTGAGGAGATGAATGGCAAAAATACATTTTGGGAAGTTGATGGAAGTATGGTGCCCCCTGAATGGTAAACCATTTCACTTAATAATGTGGACTGACTCTAATTGTGCAATTGCCTGTTTATTTTCTTGTATTCCAAAGCAGATTAAAAAAGAATATTTTCATGGACATAACTATCTTATACATGACCAGAAGTTTTCTGACTTATTAACCTGCATTCATAATCTTACTGTCCTGGTAGAAGACACTGCTTTTTGGAGTGAGAAACGCATTTTGCAGCCACATTGAGCAGGTCAAGCTGGTTTTCCAGTTTTCCTTATTAGTTGTGATTCCCTGCCAATGGTTTGGCAAACCCTTGAGCCACCAGATGTAAATTTTTTTTTTCTGTTCTGTGTAAGAACCTGAAGAATATAAGGCAGTGATGGAACCACATTCCTTAATCCAGAGCCATTAACAGCATAATTATTTCGATTTATATACACTGATAAAATAGCAGTAAAGGGCCAGGATGCTCTGTTTGTTGACTGCAACTGAACTATAATGTTTATTAAGGTTTTATTTTCTCTTCATGCATTTCCGTAATAATTCTGTACAGTTAATGCTTTTTTCTAATTTGGTAAGGGCTGAATGGCATTGTTTTTTAGAATTGACATTAAGAGTCTCCAAAACTAAATTGTTCATGCCTTATCTGCATTATAAATGTTGTTTTGTCTAGTTTTTATCCTTTCACTCTTAGAATGTGCTGGTTTCCAAGATTTTCTTTATTTTGAGGCAAGGGTTTTGTTACGTTTTTTCCTTTGCTCCTGTTCATGTGAGGTTTGTTGCCTCTTTACAAACCTCAGTGAAGGGTTTCTTCCTGAGTATCAAAGGGATGTTTCAAGTGTTAAGTAGCTTGTTTAGTTCACAGAAGTTAATGAGGTAGAAAAATTTGTTTTCCTATCAATGTGGAAAAAATTGCGCAAGGAAGAGAAGTGAACATTTCCTTATATGTGAGTGCAAAGAGGCATGAAAGGGTGAACTGTCCTGTGCTTTAAGGTATTTTTGTCAGGAAACTTAGTTGTGCTGTACCATTCAGATTTGTGCATTTGTTTTGTTAGGGTTCCTTTGATTGCTGAGAAATTTGTATGTCCCATAACAATATGTGTTTATGCTCATTTAGCAATCCTGGCTTTGTGACACATCTGAATCACTGGTGTGTACTTCCATACTACTTAGCTACATCTTTAAAAATAGAACTATTTTGGCTTGAATAAATGCTGTCTTTTAGGACTTTTTTTTAATTAGTATTTTGATCTGATGCTACACTGGCTTGAATTTTTAACGTGGCATAAACTTCTGAATTGAGACTGTTAACACGTTGTACAAGCTGCTGTCAGTGTAACACTAGGCTTGTGCCACTGCACAGGCTTTTGCAAAATACCTAAGTGGCTAGTATGGACCCAGAAATTTGTTGGAAATTTAAATTGGACTGTGTAAAATTACTTCTATTAGAAAAGAGATTAATTAATCCGTAGTATGTATAATGCTATGGTACATGTTTGTTATCCTTGAGTCAACTTGGAAGTACATATAACCTGAGTGTGACTGAATACATCTTCCAAACACTCAATTTTTACAATTTTTGGATGTAGTTAATGCAGCTCAGTGGAGCATTTTGTGAGTATGTTGTTGTACCTACTGTAGGTGGAAGCAGGTTTTACTGCAGTGCTCACGCTGCTGTACTTTCAGAAAATATTTTGCAACTGTTATTCCTAAGGATGACACTTTGAACAAAATCAAGGTTTAAAACCAGGGCTAACCTAGAGATTTCTGGTTTTTCTTTTGAAAATAGTGAAGCTAACTAGTTTGTAATGATTTTGTAGTACTCTTAGAAAAATTCTCCTGGATTAGGATTACTCTGATGGTTGTCCTGCTGATTACACTGGCACAGAACACGCAGCATTTTAAAGTATAATTTTGCAGTCATTTGTGTGCTTTCAGGCCTGTGGAATGTGAATGAATGTTCAGATACAATCAGGTGAACCTCGTACATGATGCACTGGAAAAAAACGTTTTGATATATTGAAAAGTTTTGAAAACAACTGGAAAAAAATGCTACCTTTTACTGCCTGTCAGATACTAGAGAAAAGGAAAAAGCAGCAAGAAAAAACGTGCTTGTATGTAATAACATATGGTCGTAGCATTTTTAGGAACTGCTGAATATTTTCAGTATTCTGAAATACAATTGATGTAATGTCTTTTGACAATGGATTTACGGAAATTACCGTCTGAAGGAAATCAAAGTCTTGTTTTGACATATTGTCTACTGTGCAGGGAGTCGAGACTATTGCTGTTTTAAAATGTTGCCACACCAGAATATGTAGGCTTGTGATTTATTCTAATTTAGCTGTGTTATTTAACCTCTTTGTTACTCTAAGTTTTCTTTTCTTGTCTTCAAAATCCAGAAGTTGGTGTCTACTTCGTTGGAGAGTATGTTGTTTGCAGGAACTCAGTGCTTCCATTTTTGAACAAACTGATGGGGTGTGCTCTGAGCATGTATAAACAACAGAGGTTAAATCCATTTATACCAATGTGTGTGTGGACTCTGTTTGGTGCTTTCATGGGTATCTGCATTGTGGAATCACTTGAATCATTGGGCTGTGTGTTTAAACTATTTATTTACTGTATTTCTGGTTCAATGTATTTTGGTTTGTGGGCAGATGCTTTGCAAAAACAAATTGACAACCGGTTTAAGTGCACACACTAGTTATAAATAAATTGTTCTTTCAATATGTGTATCACCCTGTGGGGAAAGAAGAATAGTAATTTGAGAATAGTTTTTCCCTTCTGTAGGGACACTTCATTTTGCCAGCTCTGTCCTTTGTAGTATCAGTCCTGTACTTGGATGTTTATTCCTTGTGGTGCAAATCTGACATTTTTGGAAGGAGCCTCAGAAGTGCCAGCTTCATGTAATGAAATATTTCAAGTTTACCTTCAGTTTAATAATATGCATCATCTTTGTTAGTTGCTGTGACAGCTGAAGGAGGAAGGAATGTAGCGTCTCAGACTACAGTGCCAACACACTAGGAAATACAAGGAATGTGTGATTTTCCTGTAAAAATGCTGGTTTTCAGGTTTTCGTCCAAGGAAAACAAAAAGATTTCAGGAAAGGAAAGTGGGGTAAAATTTTCATACTTGCAGTCGTTTCCTAATAATTATGTGGGGTTTTATAACCAGATTAAATGCTAGTTTGCTGTGCTGTACAATTATATTTTACAGTAGCTTGCATGAGAGATTAAAGTTATCTCCCATGTGTAAACAAATAAACATATTTCTTGTCCCTTTTTCCTTCTCTCCCCATTCTTCTCTGCACTTTGATCATAACGCACATCTTCATTTCTCTTGTCTCATTGCAAGATGATTAACTTGTTGAAGAAATGGATGTTAACAAGTTGGCAAACATCCTCCACTTACGTAGACTGTGCCTGAACCTTGCACATGCACATATGGTAGTAGGTACTGAGTTTGTGTGGCATCACTTCTTGTTTGACAGATTGTACATCATGTATTTGGCTCTGATCCCTTGTAGCTCCAGATTGAAATCTATTTGCTTCTAAGTATTTGTTAGGACTTGGGAGAAATTTTTACAGAGTCTTAAGAGCATTTGAAGGTACTTTGAGGTGTCTTGTATCCCTTCACTCAAAGAGAAGTCCAAAGGTTTTGCTGGCCTCACTCTGCTTGGTAGTGGCTGCTCTCTGATTCAGGAAGCTTCTGCCACCCTCCTGATTTTCTTTGCTCTCTGTAAGTTGGCTGCTTTGTAGGTTTTAATTAATTAATTGCTTTTGAATCCTATTTTTAAATGCATGGATTTATAGGCAGGGTTTGTCTAAAAATCTGACCATCTGCAGGATGTCAAGTCTCTTTCTTTATTCATGCTGTTCAGTCTAGTGCATGATAAGTTTTCCTTGTGCATCTGGGAGTAGTCTATGAGACATCAAAGCTTCAAAGGATTCTTTGAGGAAGGTTGTCAAGGGGAAAATATTTCCAAAATAAAGTTTTCAAGATTTTATGTGGAGAGTGGGAGCTTTTGTTTGAGAGAACAGAACTGCACACCAAAATGCTTTTGTAAGTCAAACGTTGGGCTTCTGAGGGGGATTTCTGCCTATTCTGTTGGGGTGTGTAGCTCTTGGAGGAGGAGGAGGATGGTGAGGCATGGTGACAGGTGTGTAAATAGGGATTTGTGTGCAGGATCCCTGTCTACTGTTAGAAGCATCACTAGGGGAAGGGGTGCAAGTTTAAGTTGCCCATATGTGGGTTGTGGTTCAGTCCCAGCCACTAAACCCCAACTCCCCCACCAGCAGGATCAGGACCAGAATTGGAAGGGTAAAAGCCAGGAAACTCATGGGTTGAGATAAAGGCAGTTTAATAGGGAAAACAAAAGCTGAACGTGCAGGCAAAGGAAATCAAGAAATTAATTCCCTGCTTCCCATGGGCAGGCAGGTGTTCAGCCATCCCCAGGAGAGCAGGGCCCCATCATCCGTAACCGTGACTTGGAAAGACAAAACACCATCACTCCAGACATTCCCCACTTCCTCCTTCTTCACCCAGATTGATATGATCTAAAACATCCCTTTGGTCAGTTTGGGTCACCTGTCCCACCTGTGTCTCCTGTCAATCTCCCCCACACCCCCCAGACTTCCTTGCCAGCCTGGCAGCACAAACAGCAGAAAAGGCCTTGGCTCTGTGTAAGCACTGCCCAGCAGTAACAGAAACATCTCTATATTATCAGCCTTGTGTTCAGCACAAATCCAAAACACAGCCTCATACCAGCCACTGTGAAGAAATTTAACTCTGCCCTAGCCAAAACTACAGTGAATTTTTTTGTACTAAAGTTATAGCCAAAGTTGTGATTTTTTTTCCCTATTTTTTTAAACATGTCTAGAAGCTATTTGGAAAGGTTGTCAACCTTCTGTAGAGCTCTTCAGATTTAGAATATACCTGTCAATCTATTTCTCACCACTTCTACTGTGGTTTTGTTTTACTGTATAAATGAAAAGTGCCAGATTTGCTGCTAAAAGCTGAAGATGCAATTTTTAAGCTTTCTTATATGACTTGAAAAGAAGACTTAATAGTTTTAGGTCAAGTCTTTGCAAACGCTGATTAGCAGAAGTCTCTTTAGTTCTACCTCAGTAAAAAAACAACCTCACTTTAGTTGTAACTGTGCAGACAATATAAAGTACATGGAAACTGGCAGATAATTAAAATATAATTCAGATTTGAAAGTTGCTTCAGGCACTGAAATAGAAGTGGGATGAAGTCAATTCAGTTGGTCGTGCTGTGGTGTTTCAGTAAATTGTTAGGGAAAATGCTTTGTTTGATCATTAATGGTGCTTGCACATAGAAGGATTGACATTTAGTTCATAGGTAAAGGCTAATCACTGTAATCACTTAGTAATTACCCTATTGCTAATTAGTATTAATCCTTTTATTGTGCAGTCAGTAAATGTTTGCATACTTGTTTTAGGTGTACTTGCATGGTTAATCCATATCCCTAATGATAGCCTCATGAATGCTTTGGAAATGGTATTGAAATCATTGTGCAGTGCAGTCTTCTGGTAATTAAACACAAAACAAACCCTCAAAACCCAACAGAGAAATACCAGAAAATAAAACTCAGCTTGTGGTTTTGTCATTGGTAGTGCTGCCTTGAGTGGGCTGCCTGGTTCAGGCCATTCCAACACTTACCCACGTGCTCTGCCCCAACAGTGGGTGTACAGGCAAACAGGACATTTGAACTCAGCTGTGCTTTCAGTCTCGGCGGCAGAACTGTTATTTGTTATTTAGGTTTGTGTAACGAGTACTTTAAATCTGTATCCTGTAGTCTCATTCAAAATCACACCAGATTAAAATTGCTTTTCTCTCCTCTCAAAATAAAAACTTGGTGTTTCTTTAGAGGACATAAGGCTTGTTAGAGGTCATGTAACGTTCCTTAATAACAATGTGTCTTTTTTCCTATTAAGGCATCGCTGGCTCCACTGCATGACGGAAGACCCTCCAACGACCCATCCACCAGTTGCTCGTAAGTTTATCTGGGAGAACCATAAATTCAATCTGAGTGGCACTCCTGGTCAATACGTGCCTTACTCTACTACTCGCAAGAAGATACAAGAGTGGATCCCACCTAAAACAGCTGGAAAATAACAGCAACAAAAAAAGTGTGACTTGCCTCAGCTTTGGCTTTCAGTGTAAATTATATTTTCACTGGTTTTGCTCAGAATAAAAGCCTCCTATAACAGCTCTAGTTGAGTTTATTGAATTGAGGTGGGGAAACAAGTGAGAAAACATTGGGAAGAAGACAGAATACCTAAGAAGTTTTAATCTCATCAAGATACTGGGCTCCTTCTCATAATGTCAGTGTCCCATCTTCACCTAAGCAGCTCTCAAACTCTTCTTATAGCTATTCCTGAGACAGTCACTCCTCAGATTTGTACCATTCAGCAGAACACAAATACACATTTGAAATACCGGTTTCTCATCTTCTAACATTATCCTATTACAGGCTCTGCATGGAAAATGATTCACCCTTCATGCACTGTTTTAGGAGGCCATCTCTTTAAGTTTTTATAAGACAAGTTACAATAATAAAGCCAATCAAAGATTATAGTTTTTATTCATAAAATGTGCATGTGTGTGCATGAGTATGCAAAAAGCATTGCTGTGTTCCAGTATGGTCTGATAAGTAATATAAAATTTGTAAGGCTTCATTAATCAAATGTCATCTCACCCCCTAAGGGAGCTCAGTCATAAGCAGAGGGTCCTCTGACACAAAAATCACTTGTTGCTTCTGTGTTGCTGAGATTCATTGCAAGATGTTCTCACATGGCTTTGGAATGGGCTCTTTGCCCTCATGTGACAAGATTTTGAAAGTCTTTTGGAGTTTGAGAATGCACACTTTAGGAAGTAGAGAAGTAAAATGTACCAGAACCTAGTCTCAAAAATGTGTAGTTTTCAAGTTCTTATTTGAAAGAGGGTTGGTTGGGGCAATAGCTTTTTTTCTGTATCTCGCTAATCCAGCCTGCTTGTGTTTTTTAGCAGAGTTGTCCTCTCCACCAAGCTTCCTGTATCAGATGACTACTCTGTGGATAATTGGTGGTGGTGCGCCCACCCAGCCTCTCATTCACACCAGCACCTCAGCTGGAGGGGAGAGAAATAGAAAGCTCATGGGTTGAGGTAAAGATGAGGAGACTGCTTGCCAGTTCCCATCATGAGCAAAAGAGACTTTAATATATTGCAAATTAAAATAGATTTGTATGGTGAGAATCAAAGGCAAAAGATGTAAAATACCGCCTTTCCTCCCCACTTCTTCCCAGGCTCAACTTCACACTTTATTCCTGACTTCTCTATCTCCTCCTGGGGGAATGAGGCTTGTGGTCGGTCCATAACAGCTCCTCTCTTCTGATCCTTGTTCATACATTCCCCTGCTTCAGCGTGAGTGCTCTCCCTGGCTGCAGGCCTTTGGAGTACACCCGGTGTTGGT
>WEKX01011156.1:403357-488356 GCA_013390025.1 Pitta sordida
CTCGTAGGCCTGGGGGCCTTCAAATCTCTCAGCCTCCCGACGCAGGTTCTGAGCTGGCACACTACATCTTACTACTGAACTTTTTTTTCTTCTCTCCCAAGTATGTTATTCTGCAGAGACGCCTGCCTTTATCTCTAACTTTGAAGGCCATGGCAGCACGGACAGCTCAGGCAAGAGCTGAGCTGTTAACCCCCTCGCTACCAGAGCAGCAGAAAAAACCCCTAAACCATAACAGTTGGTTTTTCACAGGCTGCAATTCCTGTTGGGAAATGCCTGTCTGCTAGTGTGGGTTCCTCCTGGGGCTGCCAGGAATTGGCTCTGGTGCCTACAGCACCTCCTGATGCTCCTGCTGCTTTCAGCTTGGTGTTCACATGGCTGCTGCACATTTCTTTCCTCCTCCTGTGCTGCCTGTGCAATGTTGTGGACCCCATTTCTCAGAGGTGCCACCACCTTGGCAGCTGGACTGAGCCATGCCCTGTATCCAGCATGGGGCCTCTGCAGACCCTGCTGCCAGCACCTTGACAATTCCACCCAGTGCAAACCATTCTGGAGGTGACTAAGAAGGGATTTGGCTGTACTGTTACATGCCTGTAAGTGCCTGTCAAGAAACAAAACTTTCTTTGCTCACCAATAGTGAGCAAAGTGGCTGCACTATGGACTCTACACTGGTTGCTCCTCCTTCTCGTGTCTGCCTGACTGGGTCACTTGACACCCAGTTGCTTCCTTATTAAATCAAGCTCTGTATTAATGCATTACTTAAAGGTGACGGTTTTAGCCTTAATTGCTTTAAACTAGTTCTCGTCTTTAAATTAGTAGGAAGTAGCAACAAGATCTCCTAACCTATCTAATTATAAAGGGATAATGTTTAATTTATGTTAAGTCAACAAGCACTTAGCAGAACTGAAAAGTAATTTGAGGCACACTGAGCAGTGTACATGGAAAGGATTTGTTTAACATTTTTATCTTCATAGATTATTTGCCCTTAAGAACCAAGTTTGCCCCAGTGCTGCTGAAGAGCTTCATTACTAACCATCATCTAAACAAGCCCTATGGGCTCAAACAGAGCTAGAGCAATTAACTCTATTTGTTTTAGCCTCTACTTCTCTTTAATGCATTTTTCACCTATTTCATTCCTCTTCTTTCTCTGTCTTGTGGATTTTTGGATTGCTTCCTAAACGGCCTCCAGGTGGTACAGTTGGGAATGAAACGCTGTACTCAGGGGATAGACTCTTCCTACGAATTCCATGATGATAAAAGCGATACCAGAACCTGTTTTCTTGTTGTCATCTGGTACAGAAATGTTGAGGTAGCAAGCAGTTTTGAACAACTTTATGTGCAGTAAAGCTCCACAGAAAGAGAGAAAAATGAGCTTGTCCTCCTGCCCTGCTGGGCTGGAGCAAACCTAAGGACTCCGTAATTTGGTTTAGAAAATATCCTCAATCCCATTTCTGGAGAGGACAAACATGCTCATCCTGCTTAAACCAGCAGAAACCACAAATGCTGAACTTTAAATGCCAAATTTCACTGGCATCTCTTGCAGCATTACTTTTCCAAGGTAGATTGCACAAGGCACATACAGGAAAAAAGCATAAGCAGAAAAATCAGTGGTCTTCCACAGGGCTTTCTTCAAGCACTTCTGCTATTTTGTCAGCAACCCCATTCAGTTATGGAAGTTCACCTTGACTGATCACATCTGCCTCAGAATTCAAGCTCATTTCCTTTCTGATCTAAAAGACATTTTAAATGCCAGGATGTCCAAGTGCCACAGCAGATGGTGTCTTTAGCCAAGCGCAACCGAGGCACTGACAGGAGGATTCCCCTTGTGCCAAATGTGATTCTTAAAAGAAACAACTTTCTGACTTGGAACCAATGTCTTCAGGAAGCTGGGTAGGTACCTCTTCCAGGAGCAGCAGAGTGCTGAAACTCACTTTTATTTTAAAATTGTGTCTGTGCCAGTAGCTTTCCACATCCCCACGGTCCAGAGCAGCATGCTGCTGTAGCGGCCTCCAGGTTTTTGCTGTGCCCACGGCACAGTGTCTCAGCTCTGTGCATTGCTGTGGAGCCCTTCTCCCCCACGGCATTGCATCCTTCGCCCGGTGCAGCTGAGACTGGCCATGAGACACGGGGGTGGGAAGCCATGGTGAAAGGAACTTCAGGAGCCCATCTTCCCCTGTGGAGATCCCAGTAACAGTAGGTCAGTGCTGGGGGTGTGACATGTGTCCCTCCTGTGTAGTGTCCACCTCACTGCGGAACCAGATGGTGCTGCACAGCAGGACACCTGCCCAGCCTGTCTCAGTGAGGGCTCTTTGCCAGCAGGGACTTTATAAGGGCCCTGGTAGTCCAGCAGAACACAACATGAACGTATTTCCGTCAACAGGATCCATTTTAGCGCGGTGCTTACTAAGCCTAAGCCTTGTGTTTTGGCCTTAAGACTCAAAGATTCCCCTGACTGCACAGAACTGGAACGCATGAAGGTTGCCTTGCAGACAACACATTTCTATGTTATCTAACCTTAGGCTTCAATTTTTGGGATGTTTCCTGCTAAAAGTTGGCATTGGAGAGCAGCCTTGAGTGGGAATTACACAGGTAATTGTTTTGCATAGAGCTGGAAGTCATCAGCCCTGAAAGCTGAGGTATGAATTTTCCACAGCTGTGATGCAGAGTGAAACCCTTGAGTTATTAAGTCTTTGGGGCCTGTTATTCTGATGATAACTGAGTAGGAGAGAGGGAAGAGATCCTTGCTTTGCTAAGAGGTTAAACCAATTGCAAATCTAAAGGCCTTGCCTTCATGTGGTGCTTGCAAGGAGCTCACTAAAGTGGGTACTTCAAGGTGTGGGCAAACATGGCAGACGTTAAATGGCGCTCCGGGGTCCTCACACAAATCCCAAGCAATTACTGGATTGCACTAAGGGGAAGCATATCTCAGTGGAAGATACCAGAGCAACCTGTGTCCGTAGGGAAAGGCCCAGCAGGTATTTTGTCTTGGAGACCTGCTTTGCTTTGAACATCACCCTCTGGTTCCCAAGCAGGGCAAGGCCCATGTGCCGGAGCTGGTGGTGGCTCTTACTTCCAGCATGGAGGCCAAGAAGGGAAACGCTTTGCTGTGTGTGCCATTCCAAGCTGCCTGCAGGAGCAGGACCTTGCAGAGGACCTCAGAGCCCCTAGAGACTTCCCTTTGCTGAAGGGCCAAAACCAGGTCCTGAAGTTTTTGAATCATTTGTAAACGTCACTTCCTGGACTGCTGAAGCTTGCAGGTGCTCTTAGCTTTGTTCACATGCAACAAACACAAAGGGATCTTGAGAAAAAAAAAGTATTTTTAAAATTTCTGTATGTAATAATCACCTCTTAAGAGTGTTTGTTTTTTGAAAAAGCACTCAAGACTTAAATTTATTTGTTTTCTCAATGCACTTTACTTAGAGGTTTTGATTCATGATTTCTTTGCGATTAAATATCAAGAGTTAAAAAAAATAAAACATGAATGTATGTATGCAAAGCAAGATGTGTATACACAAATGTGCATAGGATCCTAGGTTGGACTCGATGATCTCTATGGTCTTTTCCAACCTTACTAATTCTATGATTCAGTGTGATTCTGTGAAAAACACTACATTTAGCATAAAGGCTATACTATTTAGGTGGAAATTTGCATTACAAGGTTTTCAACAAACACTGCTAAACTTCCTTCATCAAATCATAAAGATATATAAAGCAAGTTAAAAACTTATATTCAAGTCAAGGTTTCTTGCTTGTTAATTAAATCACTTCATTTAGATTGGTTTATCCTGCACTACAAATTTGATAAGGCAAAAGAGATTGATTTTGATGTTGCAAACAAGAATTTTTGTTTGTGTGCATGAGTGAAAATAAGAGTTAAAGGCTAATTTTTAACTGGGAATTGAGCAGGAGCAATGATCACAGGACAGTTTCACAAATTGCTTCTAAAATCAGAATTGTTTAGTGATTTGTTCCCATTAAGAAGGATATGCAGCAAACTGAAATTTTAGAAGTCTATCTACTCTTTATGTAAATTACCCAAAGACTACATTAACATCTTAGTGTAATTTAATCTCTGTAATAACAACAGCAGTTACAAAATCTATTTAAATAATCTGTAGTACTTTTAGCATCATTTAAACAAATCACAGCTCAGGAGACTTCTGTTTTACACTGGTTTATATGCTAGAATTTTCATATATTTCTTTCTTGCTGTCTATGATGTAATTTCTTTCCCACATCTCTAATGGATGACTTAATTTTTCCTGTGATATATATTTCAAATACTCGTTTTAGGGCCAATGTTGTAGGACTATTTTATATCTTTCATAGCCCAAAGGATTTTTAGTTGATGGAATAGCAATCTATCAAAACACTGCCTGAATGTAACAGATGAAGTCTCATGTGTTTGAGCATTCAGACACAGGCCTATTAATAGTTTGTTTTTTGAGGGTAACCATCCATATAAATCCAGTGAGGCAAAACCAAATGCAGCAATATCTCTCCCTGTGGCACTTCCCTTGTGTCTGGCAGTGGCCAGAGAAAGCAAGAAAACCATAACATGTTTTAATTTGAGGCAGCTATGTTAAGAAAGGAGAGGATTTATCTACTCTTACTGTTTGGAGTTCATGGAGCTTTACTTTCCGAACTAAAAAGCTAAGTGTACAGCTTTTACAGCACAATCCTCACATACACTTCACCTACTGCAACACAGCTGAAAGATCATTGCTGGTACGTGTGATGCTTTTGTTATTTATTATTTGTTATCTGGTGCATTTTAACTTGACCTTAAACATCTCCAGTCTGACCTTCACATGTCTGGGACCCAGCCTAAGGGTGGCTTGGTGCAGAGTACAAAGCTACCCTGAGCCAGAGATGAAGGTGATGCCAAAGGCTCTGCTCAGCACCTGGAAGTTGTGGTGGCTTCAGAGGTTTCTGCAGCTGGAGTCTGGCCAGGCAGTTGGAAAACATGTCTCTCCATTCGAGAATTTGCAGTTTTCTGTGAGTAACTATTAAAATGGAGGGGGAAAAACCTGCCACTAAAATGAGCCTGTTACAGATCACAGGGGGGGTCATACACTTTGTGTGATCAACTCACATTCATATATTTAGTGAGCAAGCAAGCAAAACACAAAGAGTAAAGCAAGATTTAGATTTCTTAAAGTGTAAAAATTCAAACTTTGTATGAAAAAGGAAGAGTAAGAGGAATATCTGGCTTTATTTCTGCTTAGAAAAATCTTTCTTCACTAACTCACCGTCAGCTGAGAGAGTTAAATGAAGCACCTGGGAGACTGGCATGGAGCTGCCACCAACTCAGACGTGGGGCTGAGATAAAAGCCATGGGTGGCAGGTGAGGACACAATCTTAGGCTGTCTAAAAGAGCTCCATCTGAAGGTATACAGAATGTTTTAATTTTACAAATTGTTTTTTAACTATCAGACTCACATCTACCTGGGTTTCCTTTAACTCTTTAATTTGCATTCCCCTCCAGTGGAATCTGGTTTCATTTGTATATATAAGATTTTTCAGTTTGAGGCGCTCTGTCCTGCAGTGTTTTTGCTGTAAGTACTGACAGCAAAAGTTAATTTGTGTTTTATCAACTTCAAATTATTTCTAATGGACTTCAAATGATGGAATTCTGATAGATTTTTTTTCTGACGGTTTTTTTCCTTAAAAAAATTCCTTCCACATCTGTTAGTCTTTGGGTTTTTAAAACTTGAATTGGCCATTAAAGTTCAGGATTTGTAAAGCAGCAACAGAAATCCACATTTCTAGGCAGAATCACTTCAAACTGTGCAGCAAATAGCAACATGTCTTCTGACACATTCAAAAATACAGGACATGAGAGGGCAGAAATTAATTCAGCACCCAACTGTTACTTTCTGTAACCAATTATCAGAGCTGAGTGAAGAAGTAAATTAAGCATGGAGGTTGGGTTTTTTCACTCACCAGAGCCGGGTTGTCAATAGGTGGGTGTGTGGGTACCTGGCAGCTCTGTAGGCAGCCGGGTGTGGGCACTGGGAAGGGGCTGCTCGGCACATGTCAGCGTTGGCCTCTGTCAGCACCACGTCTGTCTGCTCTGCTGCTCTGCAGTAGCTCCAGTTGGTTACATCTGTAACAAACAGGCAGGGAGATCAATCCCAAATCTGACATCCAGCTTCACCCAGTGACTGGGGAACCATATTACCCATGGAATTTGGATCGGCATGTGCTGTCCCTGCGGTGGCTCACACAAATCCACAGCAGCAACTCCCCCACAGAGCACATACCATTGGGAAGTGGGTAACTGGCTCTGTTTACCCTTCACCCTCCACAAATCTGTCCTTCTCTCCAGGTGTTGGCCTTTCACTTGGATCCAAACAAGAGTTAGAGCATCTGTGCTAATAGCAGCCTTCATCTCCAGAGCTGGAAAGCTTCTCCAAGCACAATCCTTTCTGCTGCTTGCCACTTACCACTTCAGCTTACAAAAGAAAGGGCAGTAAGTAACTGCTGTGTAACACTCCCCCCCCTCCCCACCCACACGTGCCAGTGCCCTCCTTACTGCTGCAGCCTCCCCACAACTCCAGGCTGCAGGCTTGCTTCTGGCACCTGAAGGAGAGCACAAACTGGTTTTCAAAATCAAACGCCAAAACAGTGAACATGTCCATCGTGGCCAAATGCAGACTGGATGCTCCAAACCCAACCTGTGAGTACAATGAGGTATGTATCTGCAAAAGAAAAGCAATGAGCAGCAATGAATCTGTAGCACTTGTCTGATTACATCAAGTAAAATTTTGTTTCTTCGGAACCCCAAGTGGGTTCTTTTCTGTACTTGTAGCTCCTATTAATCAGGATTTTAACTGCTGTTGGTAGTCAGCAATACAAGCCATAACTGGCCACCTATTTGTTTAACTCAGCACTGGGCAAAATGAGCACCCTTATGTCACAGCCTGTAATTCCACAGTATAATTGCATTCATCCTCCATAATTAACAAAACAGCATCTTGATAGATATCAAGGAAGCAAACCACTTCCATCATCACCATAAGATGCCTAGAATGACATATTTAAAAGATGCTAGACTAGCAGTTGTATATTGTAATTCATACAAGGCTTTCAGAGAAGAAGACATTGGCAGGCATCTAGAGAATACCTTCTCTGAGCGGCTTGTCAATGTTAACAAGAAGCTGTTTGTAGGGCTGTCTTGTTCCCCGTTCTCTCATTCTTTCTGTCCTTCCCCTTGTCCTCAGTTAAAATAATATTAAAATAAGTATTAATAACCACATATATGTTTATATAGACATATACAGGGAATATTTGTGCTTATCATTTGCGTTTGCTTGAGCCTGTAATTATCTTTTGGTAGCTATTTAGCTTCAGTATACATTTAGTTTACAGGGGACCTATTCTCACTTCCATCATTGCCTGGAATTTCCTCTTGTCTTATTTTGATTCCCAAAAGCCATGCCACAGTGGGTCAAGGAAGCCTAAGCCCATGGCATGCATAAAAGTGTTTTGTCTCTGCAGTTTAGTGAAGCCTGTAAAGACCCTGAAAAGCTTTTCCCTCACTGTGCTGGGTTGTTCAGTTTTTGCTGGGAAGCCCCACAGTGCTGAGAGCACTGTGGCAATAGCTGCCGAGATGCAGGAGCAAACTTCTCTGTGCAGCTTGGCTTCTGCACAGCAGGAGAGCATACTGCCTTTACAGCGATGACTGTAGCAGGCAGCAGGAGGCCAGCAGTGTAAACAGATTTTGTAGTTGTAATCACTTCCGAGAGCAAAGCAGGGCCAAACTCTCCGCAGGTAATAGTTTTGCTTCTCTTGAACAGTTGCTGGTTTTGTGCTGTTACTCAGAAGTGCACCTGCCCATCTTTCCAGCTTCCCTTCAGTTTCCTGCATGCTGTCAGTCACCTTCCGGCTCTGTATGCTCCCTCAACCACAGCCAGTGTGCCACTCCTGCATCAGGCTCTGCCCTCCCTTCTCATGGAAGAGGCTCTCTGCCTCTCCCCTTCCACCTAATCCTGCAAGGCCGCTCTTTTGGGTGTTAATGCTGTGCTCACTAAGGGAACAAGTGCTTAATGCAAACACATCAGTCCAGTATCCAGTACATATAACTAAATATGGTGTTTCATTGCCTTCCCCAAGACATCTTAACTAACAGGAAGGTTCCATGGTTATTTACCAATATGTAGAAAAATGAGATGCAAGATTTCTGTTTTGTCCTGCTAAGCACATCACTTTTGGTCATCTTTTGGTCATTTTCCTTTCAGCTACACCCAACAAGATTGGAAAGATTTCCCCTTGTCCTTCTAGTCAGACAGATATCCATTAATTGAGCAGTGATGTAAGTAATTTGTTTGGTTTTTTTTAAAGTAGGTGTTTGACAATTTAATCCTTCCTCTGACAAATCACTAACTTGTATTTACATTACTTAGAGTTGATTGAAACGTGTCTGGTTTGGCTAAAGCCTATCTCTCACAAAACAGCCTGTCTTGCTCTGTGGAGTTGTCTTTGCTTGCTCACGTGTTGTAATGAGCAATTGCCTCCAGTGTTACAAAGCAGGGCCTAATTTCTAATCGAATTTGTCTGGTTCCAGCCTTCAGCCACTGGATCCTGTTGTCTTTCTCTGCAAGCTGAGAGATGGCTGCCCAGTATTTTCTGCCTGCAAAAGCATTTGTACACTGTAAGCAAGTCACTTCTCACTTTTCTTGTTGACAAGCTAAACAGATGGAACCCTCCATCTTTCCATGCAAAGCACTTTTCTCTTGTCATTTTTTGTAGTTTTCTACTCTCTCTAATTTTTCATCAGGCTTTTCAGGATGAGGATTGCCTACCATACTGATCCCCTATACATAGTGTAAAAATCATCTCTCTCCTCCTGCTTACTTTATTCCGCCCGTGCCTCACAGCAAAGAGTCAAGGACATACTAGAAATTTGTGTTTGTTTGCTGCAAGGATTGCTCAGGGAGTTCCCTTTAGATTGCCCTGAAGGCAGTGGGGGAACAGGTCCATCTGAGAAGCTTGGCTGTAATTTGGTACTTGGCAGCAGCCCTGGGTTCCTCCAGCTTTAGTGCCGAGTCCGGCTCACCCTGTGCTCCAAACCATTCCTCTTGCACCTGTGTCCTCTGCATGCAGCTCCAGCTCCATTCTCAGACACCACTCTCTACAGCTGCCCAATTACATGCTAGCAAACATTGAGAAGAAGGGCAAGATGGGGCATATACTTGAAATATAGAGAGAAGGGCTAAATAAGAATATGTTCATGGGAGCTGTTGTTCCTAAACTGCTTAGCAAGGGCTTTTCTGACATGGTATATTGTGACCTTTTCATCAGGTTTTACACAGTACAAAATGTGTAATCACACTGCAGTCACATAGGTGTGTTACATTTCCATGGTTACTTGCACGAACCTGTAATCTGAAATGATGAAATAAGACTACTTTGGCACGCCGCAGAAAAATTACAACATTCATTCTCAGGGTCCTGTCAACCCATATTGTCTCTCTACCAGTATGTTTTTTCCACACTTCCTGTCACTGCTAGGGGATATTTACCTTAGTCAAGTCACTTCAACATTTTATATACTAGAACACTGCTACTTCTGTACCCACCTGAGCCTCACAGCTGGCACACAAACCTCAGCAGGAGCTCCCTGGCCTTTAGAGGCAATGGTGATAAGATTAGGTGCTTGCACACCTCATTTTTCCACTCAGGGGAACCTGTGGACTGAGGACTCTGTTCTCGGAGAGGTGCAGCAAGGCTGATGACTTCTTTTGGTAAGAACACGTCATGGAGCAGCATTTGTTCACCACCTCTGTCTGATGACGGTTCATCATTTCAGCTCATGATAACCTGCTCACAAGCTAATATGGGCTTTATAATGGTCAATGACTCATATGCAAGTGCTTTTTATTGAGGTAGGTATAGTCAGGGGACTGTTAAGGAAAGATTAAAACTCCTACTCTGCTCTTAGTCTCCCGCTGTTCCCAGTTTTCTCCATTTATTCAGACTCAAGAGCTGTGGTGAAACTGCATTCCCTGATCATCAGGGATGCTGACTGTCACCCTGATCACCATCATCAGTTTAAAATCGTACAGATAAATGGGAAATTAGAATTAAAATCAAAGGAATCAAAGCAAGGAATCTCACCAGATTCTGCTTCCTGTGACTTCTGTGATGTTAGGTTTCATTTAAAAAGGAGGATTTTCCTCTTGCATATGTTTTGTGCTAATTTTTTGAATGTATTTATTTCTGACTGGCATCAGAGAAACTTCAGGGGGTTGCAGGTCTATTTTTTCTGCTTTGCAAGGCTGTAGGAATGCCAGAATGTGGAAAAAGCTAATGTTAAAATCATACCTAATTTATATGTATTTAGTGAAAAATTACGCTGCAAAAGGCTTGCTGACCGATAGGGGAGTGTGTGCACTCCTTTCAGAGGCCAGACCAGGGCTGAAAACCACAGTAAGGCTGCTACAGCAGCTGTCGGCAAGTCTGAACATGGTGCTATCATGAAAGTTGCAGGGTGGCTTTGTATCAGCTGTAGCTGCACAGTTAATTTAGCATTTGGAGGTTCTAAAAATGCAGTACTTTATAATTGCTTATCAAAATCCTGAAGTGCATTAAAATATCAAATTCTATACATCTTCCCTGATGTGTTAGGCCTTCTTTCTTTAGTGGCAGAAACTTTATTTTGGCTCTGTTACTCTTGATTCACCCTGTCAGACAGAAATTTCTGAAGAAAACCAAATTGCATTGCCCCTATTTCTGACTGTGATAAGTGCTATACCTCAGGACTTTTATCAGCACCAATCTTTCCTGAATACCTGTCGTCTTAATGTATGAGCCCCACGAGGAATTTGGCATCACTGTACTGCAGTTTTTTGCTTTGTAGATAGGATGTGTGGTGCTAACCATTTAAACAGAGAACAAGGCTATGGTGCCAAGGAGAAAGAGAGAAGCACAGACACTAGGGATATCAAGTTCCTGCAAGTTTTGTAAATACTGACACCTGGGTAAAGGAGAAAGAACGAATTAATACCTCGCCAGGGGATGAGCTGTTTGCATGACTTTTGCAGTCACTCATGCTGCCTGTTCTGTCCTAGATGGCCAGTTGGTGTGGTGTGTGAGCCAGAGGGGCAGCCAGGGAGTACTGCAAGCAGCAGGGAATTCAGGGCGGCAGAAAAAAGGCATGTGATGGGATCATGGGAGGGAAAAGCTAGAGCTCTTGTGGTGGGTGCGTATGGCCATGGGGGCTTCCCTAGTTCCAGCTCTTGTGCAACAGAGTTTGTATGTAGCTGCATTTAACAGATGACCTTTTGAAAATAACAAACCAAACTATGAGGAAAAAGGTTGTCTCATCATTATGAGCTCTCCATGCTCACCACATTTTTTTCTAAACAGAAAGTAATGGCCTTCTAGGGCTTGACTGAATGCTACTGCAGTAGGCGCATGGCCTTTCCCTGCCCTTCTGCCAGCCTACAAGAGCTGAGTAGGGTTAGTACATGCTGCCACAGAGGATTTATATTTACATTTGTTCAAAACAAGAAGTCATACTCTCTTGTGTAGAGTGAAAGCTAAAAACAACAACAAAATCCTATGTTAAGACTCGTAATATATTGAATTTATGGTTCCAACATTCGATTTACAATTCAGCAGCCAAAATACATAACAATAACCTCTGTGATGGGAATTGATTTCCATGATGGGTTATATAGAGCAGTAAACATTATGGTACTTGGTTAATTCAACTCAGCCATCCATGGCTTTCCACTTTGCTCTGCATAGCGCATATATTACCCACAGCACATCACGTTGAGTTAACAGATAGGAAAATGCCAGTTGAATAAAAGTCATTTCACCTTTGAGTGCACTGACTTTCCTTCTTTGTCCTGGTGACATTTTACATTGCAGAGCTTTAAATGGAGATTATCTTGACTAGAGCCTTTTGAAGTCTGAGAGATTCCAATTTTGTATTAAAATACCAGATGTCACTCTGAGGTTTCATATACTATTTTGTTTTAATTGATGAGAAACTATTTGACCTGACACGGTGTGCTGAAGTTCTGTTTTTTCCATGCTGTGAGCTAAAGATCTCTTCAAAAAACTGTCAGTAAATGCCTAACACTTTTATTTCTACTTGGTAATTAAAGGGCCTGACTAGCCCAAATGCGTCTGGAAGATGTCATATTTTCTTTTCCAGATTTTTGCTTTATCATTTTACTACCCTAGTGTTTAAAATACCCTTTTTTTCTGTACGAACAGGACTAGCTTCAATTATTGGCTGTGGGAGAAGTATTGAGTGGAGGGGATATTCCTGCTACTCATTTTAAGTAAATGTACTTAATTTGTCATAAAATGACCTTGCCATAAGCCATGTAGAGGTAAACAACGTGCCAGCACCTGAGCTAGGCACTGAGCAACATGTGTGAGTAGCCACCCAAAGGTACACAAACTGGGAAAAGCAGAGCAATACTTTCTCCATTTGTTCTGAATTGCCATGCTCCCAAGTCCTTACTGCTATCAAAAGTAGATCATTACTATGATTTTGAAGTGGACTGTGGTACTTACATGCCCCACATTATGTGATATTTATAGTTTGATGTGGATTTACACACCTGTGGGACTGGGGAGACCTATGGCCTGTATGATAGTTGTAACAAAAGAGGACCTGCTCCTCAGCATACTCTTCATGCAGAAAAGACATTGCTAGTGGATTGGGAAGGAATGCAGTGAAAAACATTTCTAAACTGCATCTCTTCTATAGAGGCAGTGGAAAGCAATGCTAAGACAGACAGGAAGTAATTTCAGAATACTCTAGCATGGTGTGGTGTAAGAGCAAGAAATTATTTCAACATGTAGTGAATTTTAATCACTTAAATAAGTGATTAAGGGACTCAAAGATATTATTTAATGCTTTCCTGAGTCAAACAAATATTTGGTCATTTAAATAAAATTAAGAATTCAGTAAGCCCAGCCAGATGGAAAACTGAAAACCCAGTTTGATAAGAGATCTACAGCCCAGGCGGCTTTCCAGAGGTTAGGCACTCTTAAATGTCACTGCAGTTAAGAGATGCAAAATATTTCCTGGATGCACCACACTGTATCTGAGTTAGCCAACTCTAGGAAAAGCTGGGCTTATTTTTATCGCAGCTGAGGGGAGAATAACTATATCTATGGAGCAGGTAAAGTAAAATGCAAACGTATTTTTGTATCCTTTAGAAAATCTACAGGCCTGAACTAGAATGGCAGTTACTGAAATTGCTACAAATACAGCTCAGTGTGCTGAGATCAGTGGAGTTAGGTATAGACCATCTCATAAGTAGCCATCATTCCATGAAAACATTTGAGGAGGAGAATAAATTCTGTCTAAGACTGCTTCTTTAGCCACAGGATACTGTGTTTCCATCAATTCAGCTCTGCTCTATTTGACTGGGATATTTTGTTCCTTTCAATAGGTTTTTGCTCCTTGAGCTTACTCATGCTCCAAAATACATGGTTTCATTGCTTTAGTAATAACTGCTGGATAGCAGTATTAATGGCATCAATAAATTGGATCTCATGACAAGAGGATTATCTTGTAACAGAGATACTGAATGAATACATTTGCTGCTACGTATTGTCTTTTCTGCGGAAAGTTTTCTTTCTACTCTCTTACATTCCAGTTGAGTTCTTTTACTAAGAGCTCTCTAGTTAGTTCTGTTGTTTAAAATATACCCAAATAACAACAATGTAGCTGATTATTAACTTGCAATCTTTTGGAATTGGCTTCCCTGCTAAGAGGCTTGAAGTACAGGTTTTATATGCAATTTGCTGCTTGTTTAACAAATCCAAAATCTGCTCAGATCGAAATATCTCCATGTAAAATTTTCGGCTCCCCTGGAACAGCCTATGAAGGCAGAAAACACAGTTTCATAATCTTTACTGGCCTGAAGCACTTGATTCCTGACTACTAGGCAATTTAACTCATCTAATTCAAATATACAAAAGGGTGAGTAAGCAATAAACCGTTTCAAATCAATCCATCTGGCAGTAGGTAAAATAGCTATAATGAACAGCGTGTTTACAGAGCACATTTCCTACTCAGTCTAGTAATTTGCAGGATTCCGGCCATGGATGTCACAGATTGTCTAAGAAGCATTAGATGCGAGGGGATGACTGAATGTGAAAGGGGAGTTTGAGGATAATTTGTGATGATGGATGTTTGCTGTTTATGCACACTTCATTAGCTAAGTCAGTCTGGCTAATGCTCCTGGGACTTTGCTTTCCCTACTGCTTGCTGGTGGCTGTTTGCTCTGAGTTCATAGGTGAGTAAGCACAAACATATGTTTTCAGATGTCTAATTTGTTTTATGATGATGTTGTGGTTTAACCCCAGTCAGCAGCTGAGCCCCTCTCAGCCACTCACTCACTCACCCCCTGGTGGGAGCGGGGAGAGAAGGTTAAAAGGTAGAAAACTCATGGGTTGAGATAAAGACAATTTAATGGGAAAAGCAAAAGCTGTGCACACAGGTAAAGCAGAAAAAGGAATTAATTCGCTGCTTCCCATGGGCAGGCAAGTTCATATTCAGCCATCTCCAGGAGAGCAGGGCTCCATCACACATAACAGTTATTGGGAAGACAAATGACATCACACCAAGCATCCACCCATCCCCTCCTCCTCCTTCTTCCCCCAGATTGATATACTGAGCATGATGCCATATGGTCTAGAATATCCCTCTGGTCTGTGGTGCCAGCTGTTCCAGCTGTGTCCTTTCCAGCTCCCCATGCACTCCCAACCTCCTTGCTGGTGGGATGGTATGAGAAGAAGAAAAGGCCTTGATGCTGTGTGAGCATTGCTAAAATATCCCTGTGTTATCAACGCTGTCCCCAGCACAAATCCAAAATACAACCTTATACTAGCTACTATGGAGAAAATTAACTCTATCCCAGCCAAAACCAGCACAGATGACTAAGGAGTCCATGAGGTATCTGTTATGCAGCTGTAAGAATTTGCCATGTTCTTTGGTACAGAAGCTGGAAAAAATATATTGTAGTACTGTATTTCCCTCTTCTGCAGGCAGAGTAAAGACACAATCTATGGAGTTTCTGTTTTAAATATGACAATTTTATTCTAACTTGAGATACTCTAGTGCCTGACAAGATCCTAAGTTCACTCTCTACGAGAAGCTTTTCTTTCTGCCTCAGCCAATGCTACCAGCATAATGTCCTTGGTATTACAAATCTAGAATGCCTTCAGTGAGAATACGTGTTCATAAATAACAGCAGGATTTGGTTTTGCATGTGTAAAATTATTAGGCAAATCAGTACATAGTAACGTCAAAAGCAAATCAGTAGCTGTCTGAAAACCAAAACTTGAAGTGCTTTTCAGTGATCTTTAACACGACAGCCAAAATCAAAGCAAGCCAGAAGTTATACCACAATTGTGGCATCATACTGTTTTACAAGGATGAGCCAATTCTTTTGCTTTGTGAATGACAAATAAAACAAATTTTCTGCACTTACAATCTAATTCCTCATGTAAATACATGTGAAGTCATTCACACAGGCAGGAACAGGAACAACGTCATGTACTTCCCAGATTTCTAGGAATTGTAAGTGTGTACTATGTGTACCTCTTTTTCTCTATGATACCTTCCAGGAAACAGTGACAAGGACAGTTCTGGCCAGGAGTCACTGACGTTGCTTATTTGCAGATAAAAAATATGAATAACAAGACAGTTGAAAATGTTACAGTAAGACGCAAAGATGCAATATTGCAAATGATAAAACAAACCCCCTTAATAAATTCAGATTAATAAATTCAGCACTTGCTATTGTCACCAAGGCACCTCTGCATATGAGACCAGACAACCACTATATATAGGCAAGAACCGAGCCTGCATGTCTACCATATAAGCATCTCAGCAATAAAGCTATTTTAAAGAAATGTTCCCCTCTCTTTCCAAACTTGACTGCACTCCATGTATTTTTTCCTTCACTTAGGTAGCAAGCTGAACAAATTCAGGAACTGAACTGACAAAACACTCCAAGGACAGGCACAATGGTAACAATGTGTTGTGTTGGTAATGGAAGTACTTACACTGGGAATAATTGTACTTGAAATGAATATTCACTCTTGTGGTATAGTAATTGTGTTTTTTCAAATAGATAAATCAAAATTTTAATAGCTACAATAGCAAGTTCTCATAGTCTGAATTGGAGTAACTGAGCTAATTAAACGGTGATGTGTAGAAAAGGCCTCCAGACCTTCTTCCATGTCTTTTTTTGAAACATGTCCCTTCTCTGTTCTAAGGTGCTATGATTCACATACTGCAGGACTAGGCATCTCCTCAGATCAATAGGGAATACAAATGAGGTAGCATCCCTGATTGGTCCACTGCATGCAAAGCCCTCCTCTATTCAGATTTCTTAATATCCATTCACTCAAACTCTGGTTTTGAAACTCATCCACTGCTCTGGCGTTTTAAATTGCATGCATGAGTAAAGTCATCCATCTCTTGTAGGATTTGCACTTCCAGGAGTGACAGATCATATCAATATGTCTACAGAATAGACTGAGCCTACAACCTGCCCTCTCATTTGGAGTTAGCACCACATCTGCCAACATCCTGTCTCTCATGAGAAACACTGATGTCTCACCATAACACAGACCATTGCAATCTTACTGCTTCAGATCTTGCTATTGAAACACATTCAGGTGGTTTTCAAAAGGTTAAGTTAAATAATGCTTATACTAGACCTGAATGTAGGCTGATCTGAAATTCAATAATTTATGTCATCATAATTTTCTATGTACCTATAAGAACCACAAGCCATAGATCATTCTTCTACATTCAGGATGAAGAAAATAACTGGGTTGATGCTGACATTTTATTTTGTATTTGGGCATACAGGATTATTTTATTTCTATTATGGGCCTTGTGAGCAGACAGCTACTTCCTTCATTCTGTGGACTGTCTCATAGCTTTAAATTGACAGCTCCTGGAGGAGAGAGACAGCACGTGACATTTGTACAGAATCCAAGATTGATGAGGGTATGCTTTCATTCATTATAATAACTAAGAAGGAGTGAAGATTGACAGTTCAATCACTCATTAATAAGGACTGTCTTTATTCCCATTCATGAAAGTGCTGTCAGATTCTAAAACATTTTTAAATGATATTATTATTGAAGTTTAATTTCGTACTTTCCCCATCAACAAACAGAATTTTAATTAGCCTGAAAACTACCCCAAAATTATGGATCTCTTTCTGTTTTGGTTTTTTACTAGGGGGGGCGGGCGGTTATAGTTGGGAAATACCTTTTCTGCTTACAGACTGACAAGAGGCAGAACTTACATAAGTGCTCCCTGTAGTTTAACAGGTTGCTAAACCTCAGCAGAGCTGCAGGACTAATACACCACTCCAGACAGGAGAGGATCAAACTAGGCTATATTACTTTTAATTTGCCATGAATGGAGGTCTCTGGGTCACACTGACTGAAGTAAAACATTAATGACAGAGTCCACTGTGAAGTTCTTGGCAGAGAAGAGTAGAGCCTTGTCTCACTGTTCATTTGAGGGAAGTCAATGCTGACAGGGGCTTAACAACTTTTGCAGGCTACCAAATTGTAACTTGTGTGAGAGCAGCCCGCATGCCCCTATGCTGGGATGGGCAGTACCAGCTCATGGAAAAGGAAACCACCACACAAACCCAATATCGACATGTGCAGGGTAAAGGAGGCCATCAGGTGAAGTCTTTCCCTCTGTCACAATTATTCCTCTTCAAATTCCTTTGAAGACCTCTTCAAGCTTTCTCTCCCAAAGCAAGATTTAGTTAGATTTGATCAGTTTCACACCCCTTTCTTGCTTTGATTTCACTGTCAAATTGGATTGATTTGTCAGTTTGTCTTATGGTCTGTTCATGTTCTACAATGAGATGTCAATCTCCCAGCCCCAAGAAGCTTACCGGTGTGTTTTTTTGGCAGTGACTGAGTAGGGATTTTCATGGTTTTTCTGTGAAAATGATTGTTCTCATTCTTGTGTTGAGTGATTAGGTGAAGGGCAGATACAGAAAATCTCGTTATTTAAAAAAAAACCCATCTCTCGCTTCAGCTGATTGGGTGAAGATTTTGTTCTCATAGCAACATTTTGCATCCAAACCTGCAGAAATGAGGCTGGCTAGAGGCATTTCAAATGTGATGCCTTTAAAGAGCGGGTTGTGCTCTTCAATGTGTTTTCATTTTTACACCTCACAGAATTATGTATTCAGTAAACACCAGAGAAAGAAAAAGAAAAATCTTTGCACTCCTATATGTGAAACTGGAGCTGCTGATACTAGTTGTGCTACAGTGCACTGCTCTTGTAGAATGCTCTGCACTATCAGTTGTCTGAATAGACATATAACTTTAAGTAAAAACCAGTCCAAAGCTCAGATGTCACTTTTGTAGGAGTTCTCCTACCTTCAGTGGAAACAACAGCACTGAGCATGATGTGTGAGAGAACTGGCAAGTAGGCTGGGGAAGAGTAAAACCCATGCAGGAAGTTGTACCTCAGAGGAGTGGGGTAGCACTAGTGGAGGAGCTGTTGGATTCTTACAGAAGTGTCAGATAGGATGAAGGGAAAAAAAATATCTTTCCCAATACAAGGACATGCTGAAGTAAGACACTACTGCACAAAGAATAGAGGATAAAAGTAATTTATGTTCTGGGATTTTTCCCCCTGTAAAGGTTGATCATGTAGTAGCAGGGGTAATTTTTGTGGGAATTGGACTTCAACAACAGAGGGATGAGACAAGGAATATATCTCACTTCAGGACTTTTGGTTCATTTGTGAAAAACTGGGAGACATGAACAGAGCAGAAGAAATTTGTAGTAGTCTTTAATGGAGATGGTACTAACTGGCCCCACCTCTTTGGCTGCCATCCAGCTGTGTTTTCTCTAAACAGATCCTCAAACAGCACACATCTCGTTCAGGCAGAACGAGAAGATTCCACGTATTTATCCAGGATTTCACTTTGGGAGATACACAGCTCAGTGGGAAGAAGCACAATCGTTCAGTCTAGGGAAAAATGATGAATTCATTCAGGAGGACAGAAATGCCAAGAAAATGCACTCATAGAGTCATTAGTAGAATATTTTGAGAATTATATATTATATTAATATACAGTGATACCTCAGTGGGAAATTGAGTCACTTTTTCTTTGTGTTTGCCTTTGGGTACTCATAAGCAAAGTAATGACATTAAGAGTAACCAAAAGTTGATGTTATTGGCAAATACTACCTTAGTGGGAAAAAGTCGAGAGCATTGTACCATGGCACCATTCAGCTGGTAACATAAAACTGTAAAACGACCCAAATATGAAAAGGCAGTAAACTGTTGCCTAAAACTTTTTTTGGGGAACGAAACATGGACAAATTGATTTCAGAAGTTTTGTGGAAGGAAGACAACTCACACCAAAAAATATGAATGAAAGCCAGAGGAAACAGGAAGCAGGTGTGGGCATGCTGAATCCAGTTGCTCTTTAGTTATCCAGGCTTCATATGAGCTGACCAGCGTGGGCTGGAGCTCCCACCTAATTCTGATAAAGTGGCAATATTGCATGTGACTAAAGGTCTTTGAAGGTGAACAAACTAACATGGCTTTGTCAAAACAAGCTTGAATATAATTGTGCAATACTTGTCAGTCATCATTTTTATTAGATGGCTTTTGGAGGAGAAAATACATTTTTGTACAGGGTCTGTTCAGGGAAAATCCACTTTAGTACAGTGGTAAGTGTCCCCAGCTGCCATGTGGAAGATCTGGGTTTGATTCCTGCTGGGAGGCAGTGCTGCCGTTTAAGAGTTGGACTTGATGGTCCTTGTGGGTCCCTTCCAACTCAGACTATTCCGTGATTGCGTGATTCTGTTCCTGGAGACTGTGGATCAATCCCACCGAATCATGCCTTGCTTCATGTGCAGACTTCCTCTGAAGATGTCTGGTATTGACCAAGTGTGATAAGTGGGATAAAACTGCAGGAGAAAAGGGGCACGAAGACTGAAGGAGTGACTGTATTGAGGAGGAACATGGAGCTTTATGGCTCCAGAGGGGCAGGAGAAAGGGGGGGGGGTGCTAAGAGTGATGCAGAGTCATAAAAACTGATAAAAATCAGCCCCTCTCTGCCCCGTACCGATAGGACTAGACATTAGACTGGACATTAGAAGGAACTTTTTCACAGAGAGGGTGATCTCTCAGTGGAATGGGCTGCCCAAGGAGGTGGTGGAGTCACCGTCCCTAGAGGTGTTTAAGAAAAGGTTGGATGATGTACTTGGTGGCATGACCTAGATATTAGGGTAGTGTGTTATAGGTAGGATGGTGTGTTGGTAGTGGGATGGCAACAGGTTAGGTAACAGGTTTGGCTAGGTTAGGTAATAGGTGATAGGTTGGACTTGATGATCTCTATGGTCTTTTCCAACCTTTCTAATTCTGTGATTCTGTGATTCTGTGACTAAAGAGTGGAAACATGAGCAATCCTGATGCTCTGAAATGATGTTATCTCAGACCAGACAAGACAAGTCAGCAAATTGAATTATTTGCTGCTGTTTGGCCAGCTGGTCTGGACTTGTACCAAAAATCCCTGCCCACCACATTTCTGGATTGGTTTGGATTCCAAACCTCTCCTCTACCTTAACATGCTTATGTTTTCAACATAAAGCGATGTACTTAAACTTTCATAGTTCCAGAAAAAAAATGCAGAAGTCAACAGTGTGAGAAGGAGGAGGAGTATTCCTGCTGTTATGAGAAAGCAAATTAAAAACGTGCACTGAGGTGAGTTATCTAATACAGCTTCAAGATCTATCTCTAGGGCAAATGGCACAGCCCTGCATTCTGGGAGGACAAAAACTCTGGACTTGAGATGGGAACCAGATTTCCACAACCTGTTGTTAGAGATCCCAAGGATGTTGCTCATTCAGTTGCTGACCTTAGCTGTTTTCTGGCTCATTGGGAAATGCAACCTGTTCCAAGGTATTGAACTCTCGTAATGGATAAAAGGCAAAGTACTAAGCACTGACCCTTGGGGTACTCTAAGACCCCCATACCTATCATTTAAGCATATTTTCATGAGTGTAACTACAGAGAAAATAAGGCAAATACCCAGAGTCAATTCCCATGTGTCTACATGTCTGGGATTATTGCTGATGTTCTTATTCTTCATTATTATCCCATTTCACTTACAGGAAAACTAGTAATTGTATCAAGCTACACAATTGAGCCTGCAAGCAGGACATGCACTTCAGTGAGAAATGTTGGGAAGAAAAGAAAGGTGCCTGAGAGTCTGTCACAGCTGGGGTGGCAGCAGGTACATCAAGAAGGATGTGTCTTGTAGCATTTTAGACTGGCCAGTGGACAAGAAGAGTCATGAGTGTAGCAGACAGTATTCTTGGAAACACTACTGGTTTCTGTGCATGGTAATCTACAGTGACTCTGAAAACATTGTATCATACCTGTAATACAGAAGTTTTGACAAAATGAGTTCTTCATTTTCAAGAAAAAGGGAAGAGGCAACCTGAGTGAGCGAATAGAAGCGTGACTGAAGTCTGTATAAGCAGACCTGAGAGAGCAGAGGTTACTAACAACCAGCATCACAAGACACAAACTAACATTCCAACACAAAAATCCCCTTGTCTGGCAAGTTCCACTCAATTGGCTCCCCTTCCATTTTAGCACAATATTGCATTGAGTGATGCCTTACACCACAAGATCAAAAGCAACAGCATTTGACTCAGCATCACAAACTGAATGGCTAAATTTGATGGCTCAGTACCATGGTGTTGTTCCCTGCTCTCCACGTCATAAGGTTCGGAACTTGGTATTCAGCTGTCAGCCAATATTCTGTCATTTCAGCTAAGCTGCTCCTGTCAAACAGTCCAAATATGAATGCGATGACAGTTTGCTCTAACTTTTCTGTGTGTTTTTTACTTACTAATTAGCACTAAAAATTAATTTACTATGGGTTGCTATATGCTCACAGGACTGAAGTTTCATGAAAAGTTATTTGAAGAATGTACAGGTGACAGCGAAAACTTGAAATAATGGGTCGCTCTAAGATAAGCCACATCCTTCAGAACCTGAAATGTGTGGTGCTGTCCTGCCCAGGCACGGCACAGCCTGTTTCTCTGAGCTGCCTGGCACACAGACTCACACCGGGGGGGTGCGCATGTAACAGGGCACGATTCACCTCCGCCCCGCGGGCAGCGGGACTCCCGGGCTATTGCATTTGACGGTGTTATAGAAAGCACGTTATAATTAGCGATAAATACCTTTCGAGATCGGGTTGTATTTTAACTTGAGAACAGCTTGTCGCTCTGACAGCGTGCTTAAAGCTTTCAGGAAAAGTAAATTGCTGCTGGAATAGGTGTAATTAGTTTAGGGTGAGACTCGCCTCGTTACGGGCAGCTGGAGCACTGTGGTCACGCACAGGGTGCTCGCACTCCAAAGCAGCCCGCTCCGGGCGGCCGATGGAGCTATCCAGCTCGGCGCCTCCTCGCTGCCCAGGGGGGGCACCCACAGCCTGGCCCGGCACGGCCGGGGAGCGAGTACCCTGCCTTCCGCCGGGACCCCCCGAGCCAGGCTCCCGCTCCCCGGCTCTCCTGGGCCCGGGGGCCGGGCNAGCGGCTGTGCGGGACTCCCCCCGCCGCTGTCGTTCCCTGCGCGGCGGCAGGCGATCCCTCGGCTGCGAATCCCGGACTTGTGCGGAGGGAGCAGCTCTTCATCCACACAAGGCAGCGGCGCTGGCGGCGCCGTGAGCAGCAGAACGCGAGGCTCTCCCGGCTGGGGAAGGTGCGGGAAAATAACCCGCAGGTCTGAGCCGAGCGCAGCGGGGCTACACGGTAGCACCAGACCCCACTTGGAGCTGCAGCCGAAGGCTGTTGAAGTCGGTAAGGATTCTTCCCCTGACGTCCAGCTCCAATGACCATTTCACTCCTGCCAAGAGACGAGCTTTCGTTCTAGGAGGACCGGGGCTGTGTGCTGAAACTGGCTGCCAGTGTAGAAGATACATTATCACAAGAGTGAATCACGTAAACTGCTCAGGCCTCCTGTCTGCCTGTTGTTCCTGTATTGCTCCCGTTTGTGTGATCTTCCCAAATTCTGCTGTTACAGCCTTAGGCCCGCTAGCCTGAGTGTGTGGTAGCTCAGACAACTGGACTAGCAAGACATCTCTCCAAAGTCGTGATAAAAGGCGCTGGAAATCTCTAGCCTCGCTGCGTGGTGGGTGAGGTGGTCGAGGCTGGGATCCTCCTCAGCGCTTCTGAGCCACTGCTCCAACAGCTGTGGCTGGTTTGGCAGAGCCTGGGCAACACGGAACAAATAAGATGATCTAGGATTTTTCTTTGTTCTGGGAAGGAACCCTCCACTTAAGAGGACTAGGCCTGATACTGCTAATCTCCTTTACAAATATCCCAGAGCAGTATTTTACACTTAGTTTTAATTATTATGTGGTTATTTTACGGTTTGGACAAGCTGGTTAAGGGAAGACTGATTAATTCTATCCTGTCATTGTGAATAATGTGGAACAAATGCTTTATTCTTCCACTGCCTATCATACTCCTTTTCTTACAAGGAGGGGGTGTGAAGAAATGATCAAGATTTGAAATTAAGAGTTTATGAAAGGTCAAAATGACCTTGGGGATTGTGGGCACTAGGCATTCGAGCCTTGTTTCTTTTTCATACCTAGTTCTGTGGCTGCTTAGGGACTGAATCAGGGCTTGAGGGCTGGTTTGCACTGACAGCCTGTTTTGTACTGCACGTTCATGAGCCATCCATTGCAGACTGACCTCTGTGTGAATTGTGGGCCACCTGTGCTAAATTCCTCTGCTGTACACAAGAACTGCCTTAGTGCTAAGAGACGTTAAACTAAGATAACTTTAGCTTAAAAGTGATAAAATTAGTAAGCTGTAATTTTTAGGTAGCACCCTAGTGCTAATGAAGGCTGCATAGCAAATCACCTGAAAAAGGAAATCTCCTTTTATGTATATGGAGCAAGAAATAAGAAGCACGACTGCAGCCCTCACTTTGAGACAGGAGTGCACTGATCCTGCTTTAGGCATCCCATTGGACAACCTTCTGCCCTGAGTTCATAGATGAGGTCCTAAGTCTGTCTTGGAAAACAGCAGTCATGGGAGCAACGGACGGTTCAAATTAGTTTCATGTGGTGTATAAAACTTCAGTGTTGATGACTTTGTCTCCTCTGTTCTCTGCTGTTACAGAGGATTTTCTGCCATTTCTGTCTTAGCATAAAGGGGATGTTTTTAAAACTCTCAGGAGTGTTATGCATTTTATATATATATATGTATATATATAACTTTGCTTTTATAACTCTCAGGGAAGATAAACCAGGGAGAAACCCCTGTTTTTCTGTTGTTCCCCTGTCATGTGATTTTATGGCCAACAAGAGGAAGCCTGATCAGAGGAGACCTCTCTGATTTGTTGTCCCTAAATGCAGTTTGTTTCAGTGCTATATAAATAAATAAATAAAGCTAGAGAGGAATGGGCCACTGAGCAGAAAGTTCAAGCTCTTGCACAGGATTTAGTATGGGTCAACAGCTTAGTATTAAATCTACACTTTCCATTTGAATCAAGTTTTCCAGTGCCATCTGCGCTCATCAAGGAGCAATAAGTAGGAGAGTTGTTTTGGATGTCTCATAAACATAGTAAAAATCTGGAGTTTATTGCTGGAGACAGATGAAATAATGTCCTTGTCCTTTCTGTTGGAGTTGTACTGAATTTCAACTGTAATGTAGAGAAAATAGACCTATGAGAATGGATGGAATCAGTAAAATGTTAGAGCTTTGTGGGAGCTGCTACGGAACTGTGTGGATGGAGTGGGCTTTCCCTAAGCTGAGCTCCTCAGGTCCTCTGGGGAGCCTGCCTGCTCCCTGCGCTTCAGTCACTGAAATGGGATGAAGTCCCTCAGGTGCTGCTGTTGTGTGCGGAGGCTGGCACTCCCGTGGTTTCAAGAGTGACACAGTGATGTCCTGTCCAGCCTCCTCTGCACTTAAGGGACAAATATACTTTCGCAGGTATAGGACAGTGCTGCATCTTGCTTTAAAATTTATTCACCAGCTATTTAAGTGGCGTGAAAGCTTTATTTTTAACCAAGTTATCATTCTCTGGTCTTTACAACTTGTTCGGCAAAACTGCACATCATGGGACATTTGGGCTAATGGGAGTGGATGTCACCATAGCACCTCTGGGGAAAAAACGTGCCCCTTTGGTATCTTTAGTTGCTCAGAGATTGTCTTCAGATAGTATATAGCCCCATCAGTCAAAGACTGAATTTCAGGGTTGAGGTAATAATGAGATTTTCCTTTTCCGCTACTTAAGAGACTCTACTATTTTGACTACCCTTAGGGAATATAAAATGTGTTAGCAGTTAAATCCGTAACAACAGGTAACTTACTTAAGCATTGAATTTAGCAGAGTTAACATGCAGTCAGTTTAACTGGCTAAGACAGGCCACCCTGGCATGAGGAAGCACTGCATAAATCCTTGCTCCAAACGCCGCAGAGCTGGGCTTTGAACAGAGGTCTCTGGCCTTCAGGAGAAACAGGGCAGACCATCAGAAATTGCTTCTACAGTTGGGCAGGGAGTGACTGGGGTGGGTTTAAGTAGATTTTAGTAAATTTAGATGCCTGCAGGTGTTTAGGTGCCTAAAAGGTCACATGATGTGCAGTTGAGGATTTTGGTGGGACATCAGCAATCGTTTTGAAGGATTAAAGAGGACTTCCTGCCTTTACCTCGAGCACTCCTATTTGCTAATGAGTTCATCTTTCCCATACTGCTTCTGCTGGTTTACTCATTAGCAGTAAGATCCATCTCTGCCAACATCTGTGATAAAAGTATGGACCAAAATGGAGCTGAAAGTTTCCAGTGCTTGAAAAGGCTTGAAAGTAGCAAAGTTATAAAGAGGACCAAGGCAATGAAGCAGAGACTTCAGGTTCAGCAGTGGTATGTGCTGTGGCAGGTGATAGATGATGGAAGGAATTATCCTGGAATTCATTCTGCTCAGCAATGTAAACTAGAATGTTTAAAAGGTAGGGTGAAATTTTTGCAGTTTTGGAGATCTTAATTTGGAAGTGTCGTTGTGGTATAAAGAAATGTCAGTGGGATTTTCTCACATTTATCTACCATCTACTTAAAATCTCTGTCCTAAAATTTGTTTTCTGAAGATTATAGAGTAAAATTGTTTGAGGAATAAGGAAATAAATGTTTGAGGAATACGGAAACAGAAAGTAATGGAAAGTCAGTGAGGTTTATGTATCAAAGTCCATTTCCAAAATGACACTTAAATGGCTGATATACTTTCAATTGTTTTTCTTGCTGGTCATGTTTTTACCTGTTCGTAAGCTGAGAGGAGAGCAAGGCATAAGTGACATGGGGAAGAAGAATTACAGAATAACTACTATTCACTGTCTTTGTCAGCAAAAGAGCTGGGGCCATCAAATGAAACCATCAGGCTCCCCAGGTTCCGAGTGGAAGCATGTGTTCCTCATTTACCTGTGAGACTCCTGGCCATTCAGTGCTGGGGAGAGCACAAGTTTCCATGGATTCAAATTCAGGTAGCATACTGCAAAAGCCCCCAATGACAAAATTAACACTACTAGCTCAGAAAGCCCTTGACCTGCAGATCTCCAGTAACTGGAAAATATTCTGGGGAGCAGTTCATATTACGTGATTGTTCTGGTCTTCCCAAGGCATCTACTGTTGGCCACTTTTCCAGCCAAGATACAGGCATGGATTTAATATGAGTCAGTATGTTCCTTACAGTCCAGTAACAGAACTGAGCCGTGTTTTCTTCTGAGGTTGCTTGTGAGATATTGAATCTATTAGAATCATACCGTTGATTAATCAGCTGAGAAATGTTTAATGAGGACATTGTTTGAGAGAATGTGTGCGTAATTTAAGATTGAAACAATGAGGAAGCAAATGGAGGAAGATTAAGATCTCTTAAACATGTTGGCTTCACTGAACTAAAACCAGAAGGATTTTTGTTAAATGATTTTTTGTGTTCATGATTCCCATTCAGGGCAGTGGTAGATCATGGTGGGTGATTGCACATTTCTCAACAGCTTGCCTATGCCAGGGTGTACATTTCCCTGTCTTCTTGTTCTGAGGTGGGGACAAAGCACATTCTAGAATAAAAGACACAAAGAAGGGCCAGTTAACATCTTTTTCTGTATATATTTCCCATTGCTAGCAAGAAGACATTGAAATCTTAACTTTAAAAAACATGAAAAAAAAGCCATGGGAAAAAAAAGGGAAAGATTAAAGAGTAAGTAAAACTTCCAAAAATCTTTGATAGTCTCAAGTTGTGAGGTAAAAAATGGCTAAGGCTCACCTTTTCTGCCCTACTACAACATCTGTGCATACCCTGACAGATCTCATGTAGCTTCAGGACCTATAAAATTGGGACACTGGCTCTTTGGTCACTTTTTTCCTACTTCTGAGCAATTGATCTTAAGCCATTGTAGTTAATGTAGTGGAACCCGACCTTAAATGCCAGAAACCATCAAAAAGGAAATACTTCACTGGCTCATATTATTTTAATAAAAACTTTTTTTTTTTTAATTAGGAAATTAGGTTTTGATTAGAAAACAAACAAAATTCCACAAAAATATATTTCTGATGAAAATATTAATTTTCTCATGAAAAACTCCCCTCTAGTTGAAAAAAAAGGCTTAAAGCTCTTTATTATCTTTATTTTTGTAAAATAGTTAATTTTCACATCTATGGGTGTTTTTGTGTTATTGTTCACCTTCACGTCATACAATTCATACCGGTAATCAAATTTGCCAGTCTCGTAGTACTTCTCCATTCTTTTCAGGTGCTCTAAAAACTGTTCTCTGTTCTCTTTCTTTTCAGCTTATTTCTGGGCAGATGAATAAACACACTTTTTAATGCGTTTCAATTATCTTACTTTTGGTCAAGATGTATTTTCAGGTAACACAATTAATTAAAACTCCATTAACTGTTTAAAAAGGACATATCCCCCAGTGGCAAACCTTTTGTGCTGGCCTACTTGAGTTAATGAGTGTGAATGGATGTATGATAAACACTGACTTGCTCAGAAGTAAAGGGCAATTTTTGTCCTTTTTATTTTTTCTTTTTATGTATAAACCTGAAGAGATACACCATTTAGATTCAGTCTATCTGGGTCTGACTGGGACGTAGAGCCTGTATGAGCAATAGTGTGATCAGCAGGACCAGGGCAGTGATTGTCCCCCTGTACTCGGCACTGGTGCGGGCACACCCTGAGTGCTGTGTCCAGCTCTGGGCCCCTCACTACAAGAAAGACACTCTGGAGTGTGTCCAGAGAAGGGCAGTGGAGCTGGTGAAGGGCCTGGAGCACAAGTCCTGTGAGGACTAGCTAAGGGAGCTGGGGGTGTTTAGGCTGGAGAAGAGGAGGCTCAGAGAGGACCTGAAAGAAGGTTGTAGCAAGTTGAGGGTTGGTCTCTTCTCCCGGGCAACCAGCAACAGGACAGGAGTCTCAAGTTGCACCAGAGGAGGTTCAGGTTGGGCATTATGAGGAATTTCTTTACTGAAAGGGTTGAGCATTGGAATGGACTGCCCAGGAAAGTAGTGGATTAACCATCTTGGGAGGTGTTCAAGAAACAAGTGGACATGGCACTTGGTGATATAATTTAGTTGGCGTGGTGGCGTTTGGTCAAAGGCTGGACTTGATGATTTCTCTCCTCTCCCTCTCTCTCTCACTCTCCCTCCCCTCTCTCTTATTATTGAAAGCTGGGCTGGTTTTACAGACTTCAGGAAATGGCTTCCCCCAGACCTTTAGTGCAAAAGAATTAAAACAACCTTTCTAAGATTCTTGATATTTGCATCTGGTCTCCGCAGAGGTATAACTGTGCCCAGCCTTGCAACCGAGAAGTTGTGTCCAGCCTCAGAGACTTCTTTCCTTCTGCCGGAAGATCACCGTGTTCCCATCCCCTGACATTTCCTTCCCAAGCTTCTAGTCACTGAGGATGCTTGTTTGAGCTGTGGGAAAGTTCAGATAGATTGTGTTGTTTTTCTGAACTGCTCTGTGACAGAAAGAAAACTTTTTAGAGAGTGCTGCTTTCAATGCCAGTTGCGGCCGCCAAGTCAGCTACTGGTCTGAGGAAATTATGCTTTTGTGGCTTGAAGGACACCTGCACAGGGAGGTGGCTGATCACAGGGACTACCTGGATGAGGGAAAGGAGCAGGAAAAGGTCCTTCTGCAGGGTGATAAGTTATATTACATGAGTAAAGTTTGGATTTTTTAATTACTGTGGAAAAGTGTAGCCAGAGAGCTTTCTAGTCATGTCATTGCAGAAACTATGCAGAATGACTTGGGGGTATGCAGAATAAAATGTCCCTGGCCTTGGGTGGTAATAGAAGCCTGTTTTCTGACACTTACTTATCATTTCTTCTTTTAATGTGTGATCCAAGAGGGTTTTTTAATCCAAGAGTGGTTTTTACCATAACTCTACAACAGATGACTTTTTTTAACTACTACAGTCTGCCCTCTTCCATTTTGCGCCCCCCATATTGTGGCTTCACGTCTTAGTGGCCTGATTTTTGGGCGATGGAGGAGGCCCCTTTTCACAACTGTGCATGTGTGACCTGGCACACATGAATATTCAGTTAGGCGGTCATGAATATGCAAATCAACCCACACAGCTGCTGTGGCGGCTCCACTCCCAGCAGAGCGGGCGCAGCGGCAGCCCCCTGGCTCCTGGTCCAGCTGGGGCCACCATGTTCCCCTGGCTCCTGGGCAGGACAGGAGCAATGGCAGCTCTGCTCCTGGCACAGCCGGGCACCTGCCCCACTCCAAGAGAGGAGGCTTCATGCAGTTATGAAAGATTTACACACTCTCAGGTTAGATGTGGTGTCCAGGACTTTCTCAAATCACTCTCTGAGACATACTCATCTACCCTGAGTATGGAGAGACCAGGTCTACCCACCTGGAGAGACACCGGGACAGCAGCATGGGTGGCTCCCCCACACCAGTGTTCCTGGCCAAGTGGCAAAGGGATTTTGCCTGGCTTGGGGTGGCCGTGGGTGCTGGGAAACACCAACACACAGCAGGGCAGTGCCAAAACAGTGCCAGGGGGCATGTAAGGGTGCAGGGGAAATTTGCATATTAATGAGCTGCCATTCAACGCAGAAGGCGGGCTTTGCACACAGGGGGAAGACCCGCACTACCGTGGTATAGGAGACCAACTGTATTTTTAGATCCTAAAAAGCAGGAGTGCAATTTCAACAAGTGGGAGTGTATTACGTATCTACATACATGATACGTACAGTAATCCCTCGAATATCACACGGGGTCAGTTCCAGAAAAATGCCACAAGAAGCAAAATTCATGAAGTAGCAGTAAATATGGTAAAGATGGTAGAGATGGTAAAGATGTGGAAAAACCCCATGGTGTATTGAACTTGGAAACGGTGAACAGCGAAGTAGCAAGGGATAATTGTATTTCAGTAATTCACACAGAATTACAGAAATATGGCAGTGGTGGAGAATAAAGGAATCTGAAGTCACTGGTAGTGGACAGTAATCTAGTTTAAATTCCCAGGCAAGTTAAGTTAATGTATTCTTGGCACTGTGCCTGGAGTAGGATGGGGGGGAAGGAATGGGAAGGGATGAATCAGCTCTGATGTTTTGCAAGATCCTGCCTTCTAGTTCAATATTGACTTGTTTTCTTTGCCTAAATTTATTCCTGACAGGTGGTGACAGAATGTTTTCATTAAAGAAAAGCATCCTAGAATTGCTGAAGTCATATAAAGTCTCCTGTGGCAAACTAGTGTTCAGACTTACAAGTGAGAGCCCTTTAAGGATTTCAAATTCCCCATTGCTGCAGTGGGGATGAGCCTTGTCGCTGCAAGCACAGCACTGACACAGCGGTTGCCCTGACCCTGGGTGGGCTCGGGACAGTGCCAGCATGGCTCCTGACCTACTTTTTCAGTGCTTGATGTGGAATTACAGTTGAACTCTGACATTCTTTTGCTAGAGCCTTAGATGGTGAGTTGGACTAGATGATCCTTGTGGGTCCCTTCCAACTCATAGTATTCTGTGATTCTGTGACAGTTTTAGAACTACTGTCAAGAGAAAGTAAGCTGGTGCTTTGACAAGTTGAGCTAAGGAAATACTGCTATAAGAGCGCTGCTGTAAGAATAACACAGGTTATTAGTGCTTGCAAAGGGTGCTTATGTCTCCTTTGTACGTGGCTGGTGGAGCCAGGGTTGATCTGAAGGCTCAGGGAACAAACACAGGAAGTTTGAATCTCGGCTGTTTGGGTGGGGTAGTTGTGCCTCACCTCGTATGTCCTCGAGAGATGGTCGCTTGAGCTTGTTGGAACTTGCGCTACCTGCTCTGGTTTCCCAGTTGTGATTCCCCAATGAATTTGGATGAGAATGTTGGTCGTTGTCAGGCTGTGGCACTGTGGAGGCAGAGGAGAAATGACTACCTGTACCCAGGAAGTAACCAGAGAGCTCCTGTTTCCAGCTTCAGGGCCAGAAACTCCATGTGTGAGGTGGGACGGGAGAGGAAGAGGAGTTTCCTGATGACCCAAGTGCTGATGTCATTAGCCCTGGCAAAGGCGAGCACACTGGAGGTGGTTTTTGAATGCTGGTTCTGGTGTGCTGATCCACCATTTCCAGAATTGCCTGCCTGTAGCAAGTGCCCAGGTGTTCAGGCTGGGTTTACTATTCTCTATGATAACTGTATTTATCCAGAATATAATTTAAAAATGGAAAACACAAATCACTAAGTCAGAGGGAAGCATGGCATTGAATCAAATGAGGAAAAAGTAATACTTTCCCTAAGGTAAATAACAATCAGTTCATTTGTTCTCTGTTTCTGGAGCTCATTTTGATTTCACAAGGACTTTTTCCTCCTTGTCATTGCATTTGTTGGGATTTTGAAAGTATATATGTGTTCTCAATATTTTTGCTGTGCCTGAGATCAGCATTGTTAACTTTACTTATCTGAGTGGTTCAGTGCCCTGGGCCTATACAATGATCAGTTTTGGCAGTTCCACAGGACAGATTTTGGCAAACACCTTTAGAGATGCTAATGGTGGGGGTGGAAGAGGAGAGATACCATAGGGCTAAGTGTGCATTAAACCCCCCTTGCCTTGATATACTTCACTGCTTGTAGGACTTCTCCTCTTCGCAGCGCTTGTAAGTGTTAACGAATCCTCATGACACCACTGTGAAGTGATGTAAATATGTATTATCACTACAGTACATGGGAGGGCAAGAGAGAAAATTTTCTTGCATAAAGCTTGCTCAAGAAGCCAAGGGAAAAACGAATAGTTTTAAATGACTGTCTTATCCAAGACGACTGAAAATTGCCTTTCTAAGTTGCTATGTTGTAAAAGCATACACTTGTGTAGGCACATGCATCAGTGATCTCCTGAATAAAGAAATATTCCTTAACTAGTGCTTGGGAAAACAGGCTTTGAAATAGCTGAATGATTCTGCAAGGAAGAGCTGTGAGGTTTTTGAATCTGTCACTGAGCTTACTGAGATTTTTTTAATAGCTTGTTTAGCAATTTCAGACTTTTCTCATGTGATTTCTCCTTCCCCATAACTCAGTTTGAAAAGGAGAAAGGAGTAGAGGGAAAGGGACAACACCTTCAGAACATGTGAGGAGTGGTCCTTGGGTGCCTGGACAGTAGGGTGAGAGAAGAGAGCAGCTGAAGGAGGTGGTTTGGGCATGAGGGTGCCTGACAGAGCTGTGTCATGAAACTTCAACCATTGGAGGAAACATTGCTGGGACCCTCAGGGGCTCTTCTGCTGGCTCTGCTGGAGAACCCTTGCTTGGTTGCTGTAGGTCATGAGCTTTGTCTGCCTACTGCCTGTTATTGTCACACTTGTAGCCAAAGCCATTGCAGTGTAATTCCACCCTTTCTGCATCCACCTCCTCCCATCTGTATTTGTTCTGTGCTCCTAGCAGCTCCTTGGCAACCTGCCGCATGAGATACGATCTGCAGCCTCTCCTAGAGAATTAGTGTACTCTGACCTCCTCTGTACCGCGGGCTACTTCTGCTTCATAGAGCTTAATCCTGCAAAGACCTAAACACAACTTCAACTAGGTACTCGTGGCAGGAATTGCCTTCCCACGGGTGGATTTATGGTTAAGAGCAGTGCTTGTGGAAATACATTGATCACTATAGGGTAGAAATCAGGATGATTTAATTTTTTCAGGTGAAATCTGTAAACTAATTCTAGCTATATAAAATAACTTTCTTTTGCGGGGAAGATCTTTCATAAATAAAAAGCTAAGGTAAAAATGAAAACATATTCAGGATTATTGATACAAACACTGTAATGTATTTCTTTTACAGGTAGCACTAATGTTTTCTGACCAGTTGTCACTGAACATAATTCAAAATTTTATACATGTATATATATAGCATAGCCTAGAGATGCATTGGGAATAGTATCTTGTAAGACAAAACCTTAGATATAGTGAAGAACTAGGACACAGATAATTAAGTTTCTGATCAAATTATCTGCATATTGAAATATCCATGAAACAATCCTTCTGAGGCATTGTAAATGGCGTGAAAGTCACTGGCTCTACCCCTGCTGATTCTAGTACATATTGCTACCCACCTTCTCTGAGAGCTATAGCCTGGCACTGTGACTTCTTCAAAGAAAGGCTGGGCAGGTTAATTTGCTCACAGTAACATTGTTTCAGAAGCTGTAAAGGCCTTTTTTTTTTGTACCTCAGGTGACTCCCCAATAACCTCTTTATTTCTGTGGACTTTCTGCTCTCCTTGCAAAGGAAGTGCCCTCACAAACAGTGACTCCCACCTTTGATTGTACATGGACCCCAAGAGATCCATCCACCAGTGCCACATCCTTTCAGAGTTCCTGCCATGTTCTATGATTCCGTCCTCTTTACCTCTGGTCCCCATCTCCTGCTATATGACTTTTGTGTAGCTCTTCTCGATGGCTACACTCTTGTCCCCTTCTCTGGCTCTCACTGGTACTCCGTGTTCTCTGCAGTCAGTGGGCTGAGGCAGGTATCAGATGTTTTCTTCCCTCTCTCACTGCACCGCACTCAGAGCCATCACCTTTGCATGGTGTTGCCCTGTGAATAGGATTTTCGATACAAGTCTCTTAGCTATCTTATACTCTAGGATGCTTTTCAGGTAGTGAGGTGTGAAAGAGGGACAAAAAATAATCAAAGTGCTGGATTAGATTTATGTATCACCTGTAAACATGCCTCCCTGAAAACAGAGTGGCAGTTGATGTCTCAGTTTTCAAGAATGCTATACAGTATTTGAGAATTTTTGTGAGCCAGTGGAATGTGCTGCTACCCAGGAACGAGACTCCTGTGATGCTTTGGCAGTTGTGAACCTTCCTATGCTCTCTGTGGGCTCTTCCCGAGAAGATGGAGTGATAAGTGTTGGTTTTCACCTAGACTTTGGTAGTGTGTCTTATCGTTAGCCTGCTGCCTCTGTACTGTTGTGTACCTCTGTGTTTGTGGTAAACACATGGAAGTTAATTCATGTTGAGTACTTCTGTGTCATCCCTATTAGTACACAAAAATGGAGTATGTGAATTTATACGCTGAACTGTTCAGTATCCTGCATTGCTACAACAAACTAAGAATTAGCATCTGCATGTCACAGTTTTGTAGTACTATTTTAAACTAATTGAGCTGTGTATGATCTGCCTTCTGGACTCTCACTCCTACTAAAAACAAGTGATGATCAGTGCCAGTGTAAGTTAGACATGAGTAAAACACTGTTCAGTTAAACAGCTTGAATAACATAACAAATGGTGCCATTTTGCATGCCTATTCAGAGAGCAGAAAATCAATCTGCTTCCAAAACTGGAGCCCTGCCACTTGATTTGAGGGTTTCTAGCAGTTTCTGACTGAAAGCCCAGTTTACCTTATAGTTAGCATAATCATGCTGTCCTGGCATGAGCATTTAAACTGTACAGATTACGTTCAGGAATTATATTGTGGAATTACAGATGTGTCTGTTTAATGAGGTACAAAATCTGTTTTGCATGAATTGTATAAGCCTCAATTATTTATATGACACAAGGGACAAAAGATAATTTTGATAATCAAGCTTTCAGAATACGGCAGGAATATTGAATCTGATGAGCATTAAGAATCATGACCTCATCTGGCATAACACAAGGCTTGGATAATTAAAGCACTTCTGTATTGAATTTTAAAAAAATAATAATATTTAATGTTTGGGCTCCAGTTTGGTAATTGCTGTTAGTATCCAACTCAAAAAGATCTGTAAATATCAAATAGGTCCAACAGCTTCTCACTACCACTGGTGTTCTTCAGTTAGATGTGACTGGGGGCAGGAAAGGAGAATTTGATAGCCTGTTTCTCAAAGAGAGCCAATGTCCTGTCTTTCCACAGTGTATTTGTTGACTCACCAAAAAAAAATTTGGGCTAATTTTCCCTGAGAATTTTGTTTTAAAGGGAAATACTTTTCTTTCTTGTCAAGGTTTGGAGCTCAGAATGTTTTGGAGTATTTTTCTTGCTTACTTAGAGTAAATCCCACTTCATTTGAATGCTCCTATGGTGATACATATTTGAAATAAAGACTATCTTGGATGCTCAAAAGAGGGGAAAAAAAAAAGACAAAACTCATCACGTGAGTCTTACAGATAGAATCTTACGATCTTTGCATGCCGATATTCACAAGTTCATCCATCCTCCTGTCTCCTACTATCACTGTCTTTTGGTCTCTAAATGCATGGAGCGTTTTTCCAAGAACTCTGGTAGAAATAAGCTTCCCATTGCCTTACCAGACCATTTACTTAAATCATCCGAGTCACTACACGCTGAAGAGGTCTGTGTTTACATTCTTGGTATGAATTAGCATATTGTCCTGTTTTAATTACCAGTAGGCTTATGGTAAATGAAAACATCTTCATGTTGATCTGGGTGGACCATTTTAGTGTCTCTCCAGCTCTTTCACTTGACTGCTTTGCGTTCTGCCAGACCGTGTGTTGAGTGTGTCTCCTGCTCCATGGGCAGAGCGAACAGATGAATCCAAACAGACAGATGCATGAATGAATGGATGTTGTTTGTCAAGATGCAGCCTGAGTCAATTCACTGGCAGCTGCATGTCCTGAAGTCAGTCTATTCTGTCACTGCTTCATCATTCCACTGTGCAGTGCACTTGGAAAGGGACCTGTGGCCTATCCATCATCTCACTGGCTTTTTGAACATTTTAGTGCATGGGCTGAAAGGATGCCAGTGCAAGATCACTACTGGGATATAAAGCTCATCAAAAGTACCCGTAAGAAAGAAGATACCTAAGGTTAGGCTCAGGTAGTTCTTTCTGTCCCTAATGTGTTCTTCTGCATAGCACGTGGTAGCTGAAGGTGGGCGAGCCATACTTTGTGGCAGAGACTGCAAAAATAACAGTGGTTTAAGGACCTTACATGTTCATAGTAAAGGGCTGCCTGAAGGATGAGGAGTTCTTTGCAGGGCAGGAGACCAGCTGAATGCAGAAGATGAAAGAGGATCTGAACACATGGCCTTGCTGTTTTCAGATCAGTTAGGCTCCTACATGAAAACCAGCAGAAACTTCTTCAGCCGGTGAGCATTTATCTTCTGTCTCATTTCTTTTCCTTGTGCTACAAAAACCTGGCTCTGTACACCAACACACATCCAGCAGCTTGTTCTCTGTGTACACACAAGGTATTGGGGATTCAGTAGGGTCCTTGTCTTTGGGATGAGGAAGTTTTTTAAGAATGACACTCTTGAAATATTCTCTCTTGGACTGATAAAATCTTCTGGGTTTTTGTATGTGGATTTAGGTCCCTTTCACCGCTCATTTAAACTGGTGGCCAGGTCTACCGCAACAGCAGATCAGTAGACAGAGGGAATCTACATAGCTCATTTTACCATAATCTCTATGAATTTCCTGTGACTCCACTTGCAAGGACTGCTTTTATCTGCCAGTCTTGTCCTACAGATTAGATGTGAAGCAGATGATTACTTATGAGAAGTTTATTGATTGTTTATTTATTGTTTATTGATTGTTGCTGTGGCACAGAAAAAGAGCAGAATCTTTATGGTATTACGTATACGTTAGAGTTTGTATGAAGAGGGGAAGGGAGCAAGTGTTACAAACACACACAAACATACATGTTGAAATAAGAGTTGCAGTGCTTGAACAGAAGTATCTAAGATGTTTTGTTTTTCAGAACAAAACTCTGCAGTTTCAGAGAAAATCATGTATGTGAAAGTACCTATGCCAATTATGTTCATTCTCACTATGCCACTGAGGTTTCTGTAGGATGACTTTACTCACTTAATTTCAGTGGGAACTGTCTATGTTCTTGTATAGAAAACGTGAGGGAAAATCTTCACAGGTAATGTTTTAAAGCAGTGCCACCTTATGGTTCATTTCAGAATAGGGCTGTTTGGCTTCCTACCCATACAGAACACTGTGTGCACCTGCCTGGGCTCTCAGACTTTGAAATGGTCACCTTCTATGTTTCTGGTCACAGGAGCCAGGGGTAGACTATACCTATCACTATCAGGACTAATTGCAGGGAAAAAACTGTAAATATTAGATTGTTTCTCAAAGAGCTGTTCCCTGTAACCATCCCATTGCTCACATATGCAAAAAATCCTGCTCCAAGCCCATTCCTTCCAGACTCCTTGTATTACTGTCCAAGACTGCCATTTGTGCTGAGTTGTTGCACTCCAACCCAATGTCACAATCTCTCATCTTGGTGGCTGTAGCCCATATTCATCATGCCCAGCCCTGCGGTCCTGTCGTTCACACCATGGTAAATAATTGCTGGACAAGAGAAAGAGGAAAGGCTTTGAAATTTTGGCTTTTAAATCCAAGATGGTTAAGCATTGTGGGTTTCATGCATCTGGATGTGATCTTGCATCCAGGGAAGATGATCTTAGAAAAATCCTTGCAGAAAAAACTGGTCCTCTCAGTTTCCTCCTGCTCATTCCAGTTTCTGGCAGGACTAGCTGCTGTCTGGATGCCCAAAGCTTGTCAGAACTGCCTGGTTGTGTGGCTGCACTGAATTCCCTGAGAAGTCAATTACATATTGACGTATGCTCCTGTGTTAATTACAGCTACTGGTGCAGCTTGGAGACCTCTTTTGTCTACAGTAGCCGTAACAATTTGCAAATAATTCTGGTTAGGCTGTGTGAGAAGTGTCACTAAATTAAAATATCTCCAGGATTTTTTTCTTCTTTAATTAAATTTTAGATTTAAAAGTTTAGATTAGATTTAGATTTAAAAGTTCCTTCCAACAACTGCAATGCAGAAGTCCCAGATGCAGGATTAAGGTGGGCTTCTTTGCTATTCTGCTGACTGCAGAGGAAATCCATTTCTCAGGGCAATCTCTGTTGGAACTGGAATGAGAAGCAGGACAGGGATGAACGTGGTGGGAGCAGCTGGGACTGACATTCAGCTGCTACTGCTATGCTGCTCAGTGGAGTTCGCACCACAATCACCACCACTGTCCTCAGTATTGGCCCACCACCAGTTGCAATGGGGCTAAAATCAACCAGGAGCCATTAGCTAGGCTTTGACTTTCTCTGTTGGACTAGTTTATCCCTTTGCAGCCCTTTCTTCTTCCTTTTAGGCACATGGACATTAGACAGCATTGTTACTGAGCCTTGTGCAGAGATGGCCAGCCCAGCATAACTGCTGAATTCCCTCAGATGACAACAGCAATCCCATTTATTATGGAAGACAGTAACGTTTAGTAACAAAAACCTCATCATTTATATTAGCTTAAATATAGCTGTTGCTATGAGTTTAGCTTGTTCACAAAGGTGTGTTTGTCAGGTTCTGTGGCTACAGAGAATACTGTGGAAAGTCAGTTTCCTGTGGTCTTGGGCCTTTTCAGTCATAGGCTTTTAAAAATTAAATTAAATTACTAATTACCATTCTCATAATGTCTTCTATACAATTCCTATCCATTTTCATACAGCCTTTGTTGTGCCAAATATTTTGACAGCTACATGCAGCCTGCCTCGTTCAACTTACTTGGCCAACAAAATCAAAATTTTGCCCTCCTTGACTCTATTGTTAAAAAATACATCATATTTGGGAACACCAGTGTCTGTCTGACTAGTCTGAATTGGACATTAAAAGTTTATTACAGGCATATACACACACTGATCCTGGAAATCTCATTTCCATAGGAACTAGGCTAACTAAACCTAGTCAAAAGTATGGAAATTACAACCAATGTAAGGTGACAAAACTCGAAAATTATGAGAGCATGGTGATACAAGAAAACAGTCCCAAAATGAAGGTGGTGCTGCCTTAGCTGCCTTGGACGATCATCTGAAACTCTTCACATCATTGCCTTCCATGATTCAAGGAATACTGTAACCTTTACTTCTGAATGTCTTTAACTTGCAGAGTTGGGTCAGGTTCTTCTTGGGAACAGATGGTTACAGCCTTGCTGGAGGCAGTTTCAATGCCAGCATCATGCTGAATGCCAGCCGAGGGTGACCGCATTTGGAACAAATTTACAATGTACCTTGAATTCTGTATTTCCATAACACTTTGAAAAAACTGTGCTGCTCTGCCTCAGGGCATCCATAGCAACTTTAATACATAGTATTGGTTTTTCACACCTGCCAATGATTAACTCTTTTGCTTGACATTATTTCAGCATAGTTGATATTTCCCTTTCATTGTAATAAAACTTATTTTAATCAAACTATGACTGTATGTGTTATACAAAAAGATTTATCCTAAATGAGAGAACTCACTGACGTGGAACCTACCATATCTCTCTGTGCCCTTGATAGAATCTTTCAATAGCATCAACACTTTCAATGATGTGTTCTCATTCTGATGCATGATGGGTTTATTGGTGTCACACAGACTATTGGATATAAAAATTGATATCTCTGTGGGGAAATAAGTGACTGCAACATTGGAGCAGCTGCTGGAAAGTAATTTGAGTCCAGATTCAAGTGACTTTAGACACATACAGTAGGTCATACAAAATTCTGAAATCTCTAAACATACCTGTGACCATGCATAGCCTGCCATTACAACCTGGTATGCTGAATCTAAGGGTTAGATACTAGAACTCCCTGCTCCCTGATTGCAAGGGCCTGATGCCAGAGCTTCCTGTTCAACTGGGAAACTTTATTCAGCCAAAAAGGACCCCATGACTCCCAGGCGTATAGTTTTGATCAGGTTCAGCAGTGTGTATGTATTTGTATTTATACACTCCTACAGTGCATAAATGGAAAAATGAGTGTAATGGTTTCTCTGCAAGAAAAGAGTTTAAGTTTTAGGAAAAAAAGTTGACTTCTAAAAATTAGTATATTCTCATTAGAAATGTGATATTAATGGAGTACAGTAATCCCTCAGTTCTTCGCGGCTCAAATTTTGCAACTTCAAAACTTTGTGGGTTTTTTCCCCGCAAAGACATCCTAGAATTCCCTCAACTCTTTGCAGTGTTTTTCCATGTGATGTGAGCATGGGACGGCTGTGCATGCGCAGTGAGTGCGTCTGTGGTGCCGCGGGGGTGGGGCTGACCACCACCAGGAGCCCACGGGGAGGCAACCCATGGCTTGGGGAGGGTTCCCCCCACCACCGTGGGTGGCTCAAGCTGCAGGCTTCTCCCACTGTGAGCAGCCCAAACTGTGGACTCCCTCCCCACCATGGGCAGCCTGAGCTGCGGGCTTCCCCCCACCCCCTCCGCAGGTGGCCCGAGTTGCAGGCTCTGCTCCCCTGTCCCTGCCTGCTGCACCAGGGGAGGGCATAGGAGGATGGGATCCTCCTGTGGTGCAGCGCGGTGCGGCAGCAACACTTCCTTCTGCTCCCCCATCCTTCCTCGCTGTGCTGGGGATGGGCAGAAAAGACCCCCTTCGCTCCCCTGTCCTCTCAGATGGTGCAGGGAGGTGCTGGGAACCCCCTCTGGGGCTGGGGGGGTTGGGGCAATGGGCGTGGCTCATTTGCATATGTATGAACCACTTTCTGGCTTTCAGCTATCACAGTCCTGGACCCCCACAAAATTTGAGGTATTACTGTAATTATTTTGGCTTTGTTTTGGAGTTTTGTTTGACCTGCTGCAACTTTCAGTGTGTAAATTCGTTTTGTTATGTGTATTTTTGAGACAGCAGTTAGTGGTTTGGCTTTTGTTTTTTTGTAGACAAATTTTATGAAGACAGAAGATTATTTTTATAAAGTATTTCTTACCTTTAACATATGTTGTTGAATTTGAGAGACCAAGAAAGAAGCTTTTCAAAGATTCTGACAGATTCTTTAGTGCCAGGTTTTCCTGTATGAAAGGAAACATTTAGAAAGGGTTCAGAATTTTATGAGTAGAGAAAGTGTTTTTTTGATTTGCTACTGAAGAGGTGGTTTCCAGGGCTGTACAACCTCTTAAGTTCAGGAAGGCTCATAGTTGTAGCAAGACTCACATTGCTGGCAAGGCATCACCTTCCAGAGGATCTTCTGACGGTTTTCTTCTTTCTTCTCTCTCACTAATTTTTCTTACACCAGAAATAGTAGTCTTTTATCACTGTTGTTTGTTCTAACATTCCCTGGCATCAAACTATGGTCTCATATAAAGCACCATCACAGTAGTTTTCCAGCCTTCTCATTGGTATTTGTGGCCAGATTTAAAGATGAGCTGACCTTTACTTTCCTCCAACATTATCCTCAGGTTCATAGCATCTCAGATTGTCAGCCTTGAAGATATGCTTACGCTTGCATACAAGATCTCACCACTGTAAGTGTAGCTGAATGTTGTTTTATTTCTCTATGTTAGAAAATCTCTCAGCTATGTGCAAGATGAGGAGACTGAAAGCCATGCCTTGTCTTGCTAGTGTTTTTTGCATCTGCCCAAGCATTGTGATTTGTAACACCTAGACTGTGATCTGTTTCTAATTGCACCACTGGTAAATACTCAGCTTATTTTTCTGCTGTTTACTTTTTATTGCCTTTACAGCCTTTGTACTGTTCTCACATTTTTAAGAGATGCTTGAGCTTTGGAAAATTTTATCTATTTCACAAAAAGTCATGTTGCTGTGCTCACACTTTTAACCTCAAAGATGCACAAATGTACAAGAATTTGCACAAAGTGATTAAGCATGCAACAGAGAGAATGATGTGCTACCTGTGCTTCTCATGTGAAGGCATTTTGTTTCTGTTACAGCTCTTGGTGTATCCCTTAGAAAATTATTATGGATGCTGTAAGCTGTGTGGGAAAAGTAGTGCCTCTAATGGGTATGGGGTAATTAATGTTATGTCAGCCTTTATGCTTATGTGGATCCTGCTTCAGGATCAATGTGTGATGTCAGTGTGATTCTGGATCAGATGCTGAGCCTATGAGGTGAAAGTGACAGGCTTAGGGTCTAAAATGCAGTGTAATTCTTTGTCTTCCAGTAAATGCAGTAAATGCTACTGTGTGAATACTCTCCACCTGGTTTCATCTTTCTTCTAGTTCCTGGCATGTCCAGCAGGAGTGCATTAGGATGGAGAGCTTGGTCTGCCCAGGGAGGTGGTGGAGTCGCCATCCCTGGAGGTGTTTAAGAGAAGACTCGATGAGGAGCTCAGTGACATGGTCTAGATGTTGGGAGGCTTGGATGGATAGAGTGTGGTGCCCATGGTTCCACGCTTGTGGGCCTGACCCCTGGGTGGGCGTTCGCTTGGGAGTTGGACTAGATGATCCTGTGAGTCCCCTCCAACTCAGAATAACCTGTGAACCTGTGATTAGCTGAGCTTTCAGCCTCCTGCTCTGTTGCATCCTTCCAGCACAACGCTGCAAGAGAAAAAGAAAAACAATTGTTTATGAGGGAGATCTTATTAGGAGCTAAGCTCCCTGCATGAGACAGGTTAACCCCGTCTCCTTGCAGAAACAAAGCCTGTTTTGTCCTGTATCCTACATTCTCTGTATAAAAAATTACTTTAGGCTGCTACAAGCTCTGTATCTGCTGATGTGATCAGTCCCATTGTTCTTGTACACTTGGTTTTCTGAGGTTTAGGTTTTGTACAGCTGTTGCACTCTGAATCCAAAGCTTCCAGAAAGCCATGAGGTACCTGATGACTTTGGGGTTCTAGGGCTACTCTTAAATTCTAACTTCACTGCCTCTAAATGATTAGATGAATTAATTTGATAAGTCAGCAAGATCTCCATGCAAGGTACAACATATGACCCTTCTACTTCACTGATTCTGAGAGTTATTGCCTCCCCTCAGATTAAAGGATGTGATTTTCTACCAAAGTTAGTCCGTGATGTAACACTGTAATACGAAGTGCTACATTGTGTAGATACATAGAGTAGACATACCATTGCAGTAAGACCTTGGTTACTCTAAGACCTACAGAAGTCAAAGGGAGTAGCATTTTTCTGCCATCTCCAGTATGGTTAGAGATTAATCTCTTACAAGGGGAAAAAGTCTCATAGCGTTTTTACAGGCAGGCTCTTTGTGGGCTTTCAGAAGACAAGCTCACTGAAAATACTTTTCACACTGCGTCTGGCAGACAGGTAAATCTGTGTAAAGTTTAACATGCTTAAAGGGACAAGTAAACTGCATGTCTAGGCTTACTGAAGAGACTACTGCTCTCAGCTGCCCAAGAGTGTTTTCTAAGACTTTGGGGGTTTTGAAATGAAGCTGGAGTATTGGGAAATTCATGGAGTGCTGACTTCTGCCTCTGTCAGCTACAGACAGTTCAAGCAAGTGCTGCACTTTGACTTCCAGAAAAATTAACTTGCTTAGGCTCTTGACAATTGTCTAGCTCACCTGGGCTCACCATGTTGCTTATGGAGACTTGCTGGACCTGCTTTCAAGGACAGATGGCAATATTCAAAGACATGTGAATTCAGATTTTCATTTAAAAATGCCATGAACTTGTAAATAAATATTTTTAAAAATTTTGGAAAAATAACAAAATCGCATTTAATTGACACAACAAAAAGGATGCACAGACTGAGAGATCTGTGTGTTGTGTTTATAAAAAGAGACTGGAAAGTAACTTGATTTACTTGTAACCTTCCCCTTTTCAGAATAGCTAGAGGAGGAGTGAGCTGTATAGCTCTGTATAGCTTTGGCCTTGAAATCAGAAAGGTAGCAAATACTGTTTTATTCTTGCTCAAAGACTTGTTCTACAGCAAATAATAAAAAGAGGTTCTTAGGGGGAAGTGCAGTGCTGTTCTCTGGATTTAGTCATGGGATTTTATTGTACTATATTTATATCAGTTTTAGCTATGGTCTTTTCAGATCCCTGTTGACACCTGCAATTCCAAGGCTGTGTGACTAGGAAATTGGGATCCACCTCCTTACCAGCAGCATGATGCAGTTAGGTTTGAGCCTGGTTCTGTGTTTCTTCCTGTGTTCAGTGAAAGTTTGGGCCCTGGTTTTGTCTGATACTCAGATCTCTGTTACTGAATACCATCCCTAGACTCCGCCACCCCTTGAGCCTACATCACTCAGCCAGTTATGGAGAGAGTTGAGACGTGTGTATGGTTGTGCTGATGCCACCTTGAGCTGAGGAAAATGACTCCAACCACAAATGATGTATACCCACAAATGAGGGTATGTTTTATTCAGCACTGGGAGCACAGGGGTCATCCACCAAAGACATGCTCTCCGAACAAAGGGAGAAGGGGTGTATTTATACAGTTGGTTTGCCTGCCCACTTCGAACTTTCCAGAACTTTTTTGGGGTGCACTCAGTTCCATGTCCTTGCCCATCTATACTTATTCATAGACCATCTGCATATCCCTTCCCATGTTCCAGGAGCCCTATGGGGAGCGGCTACAGGAANTGCCCTGGGCACCTGCCTCAGCATGTCCTTCAGATTGTGACATCCATCCCCATGCCAAAGTGTGCCAGATTAATTTCCAATGGACTTCTCCACTTTCCTGGCCCACCACCCCCATATCTGGGAGGGAGGTGCTCAGGGGGAATGCCAGCTGCCTGGGGCAGTGAGAGAAAGCCAATATGGACAACCTTTGGGAGGCCTTTGTTAAACCTTAGCTTGCATGGAGTCTCACAAGCCTCCTTCATCAAAAGAAACACACTCGGCAGGTCTTTTCTTGTACCCTGTGGAGGGTTGATGGTCTGGAGTCACAACAGAGCCCGCAGTCCACAGAGCACCCCAGTGAGGAGGGGTCAGGGTTTCCAGTTTACAGTGCTTACTTTTGGGGGGACAGGGGGGAAAGCATTGCAATTTTCTATGAATCATTTGCACCCTCCTCCCCTCCATCATCTGCAGGATATTTTGACATCCTTTAACATAAGACAATCTACAGAAATAGATCTGTTTACATTTAGTTAAGACTGAAACTGGGTATCTGAGTTTCACTTCAATGATGCAAAATTACAGGACTGGAAGTATGATAGAATAAATCTTCCAAGATGATCCAGTTCAAAGATTTATTTTGTGTTGAACAGTATCCATCTTGTGAAAGATTGGTTGATTAGGGTTGTTTCTGAACCAGTCTCTCCAAGTTGTGGATCTAATCTCACTTTAAGAGCCTAAGGTTAAATAATTCTTTCCACCTGCTCTTGCAGTTCGAAAGAGGCTGCTTCACAGTTGCTGTTTGATCTTATTTCAAGGTCTGCCACAATGTGGAGGTATTTTTTTCCCTACCCCTCTGCTGAGGAGTCATGAAAGTTTTTTTTAGCTATTGTTGCTTCATTTGAACAAAATAACAACAAAACCTTCAAGCCCAGCATTCTTTTCTAGAAAAATGTTCAAAGTCCTCTAAGTTATTAAATGAATCAGCACCTAGCAACAAATTGCTCAGGATACGTATGGATGCAGTGTGATTCAGTAATAAACAACTTGGTAATACGCACATTACCAAATGTTTTTTCCTGTGCTAAAGGACAGCAGGGCCAGCTCAGGATCCAAGCTTTTTGATTGTTTGAGTTAGATTGGCAGCAATTTTCGTTTTCTATAGTTAGCCATATTTCTGCATGATCTGGAGAGAGGAGGATCCTGCTGAATTGAGTTCCTGTTGTGTGGTAGTATTGGCAAGTCGTAAGTAGAACTTTCTGGTGTGATGGTGCAGTGCCTGTTTGGGAGCTGCAAGTTACCCAACAGATGGCTTGAAGGGGAGAGGTTGAACCACCTCCTTATTTACCATTGACAGGTAAGAATTTAAGATCTTCAGAAGGTAAAGAGCTAGAAAAGGGCAAAAAGATTTGCAAGACTCTTTCCTTTCTCTCCCATTTTTCATTTGGCTGAAGGATCTCATATGGGCAGCAACAGTGACTGGTCTGTCTAGGAAAAAGGGATTGCTAGGATGATTCAGGAGGTGCATCTGGTAGTTGGGAGAGCCATGAGCTGAGCTCAGCCTTACCCCAAACTTCCTCTGTGACCCCCAAGGCACTCATGGAGTTTCACAGTCCCTCTTCCTCCACAGAAGGAGAAGAAACAACCATCACTGTCCTTGAAGGAGGGTTGGAAGGCTGCCCTTATTAGCGTTGGGAAAGCCCTATGAAATGCAAGTCAAAATAGCATTTGTTGTTTTACACATTAGAATAACTCACTGCAAGAACTGTCTCGTGAAGGCACTCACTGTTCATAGTCCTGTTCTTAGCCTGGTTTTGAAAGGACTTGCTTGTTCCTTGTGATATTTTTAAGAGTGACTTAGTCAACAAGAAAGAGGAAACTCTGTAAGTGGCTGTATAAAAATTAACATCAAAGGCACAAAATACTTTGAAAAACAGACAGGCCATGCTATTCTTTGTTAACATCTTGTGCTCTGATAAACTTAATAGTATTTGCTGAAACTATAGCAAGTAAAAACAATGATACTTGTATGCCTGTAATACAATATTTCTTTCCCAAATGGTGTTGAAGAGGAGCTGAAGCATTTTATTCCTCTGTACTATATGACTTAAATAGCCCTTCTGTAACAGCAGAGGTGTTAGTTTCCATTTGTGTTTTTATCTGTCTGTTTATTAGGTTTGTTATATCAAATGATCTAAGTAAAAACTCAAACCCCTGAAGATACAGCACAGCATTCAACACAAAAAAGGAAGAAACTAAAATTGTAGTATGTACCCCAGGTTGATTTTTTACAACAGATGAAATATTATTTCCATTTGCAAGGGCAAGAACTAGTTTTACAAGATATGCAACATTATTGGTCCACACCACGGGGCCAAATACAAACATAAGGGTGGGGGAAAGAGAGGGGAAGGAGGATCATGCGATGGACTGGCATCCTTCCTCTGTAACACTGGGGACACACATCAGCTCAAGGAGTATTGCTGGGGTTCGGTGCTGCCTGTGCTTGTCTGGTGCTGTTTTACCTTAGTTTAATTTCTTCAAGGAATAAAACATAAAATTAAGTGAATCAAATATTTAAAGATATAAAGGGGAACAAATTTTTTTGCAAGAGAGAAAGCAGATTCTGTGGCACTATCATGTTCCATATGAATGAGACATTAGTCAGATTTTCTGGTCCGAATAGCCAAAAAGTAATTGCTTTTTTATTCACCTTCTTTCATTTTATTTTAATTAAAATTAAAAGTTTTAAACAATAATGAATGATTTTGTGGAAGTTGAAAATACCTTGAATTTTTGGTTTTGCTAGGAATTTAGAAAATGCATGTTTTCATTTCCTAAGGGAGCCAAATAATCTTGGGAGGTGGAGGAAAACAATGACATCAATCAGTTTTTCACTTACCAATGCCATCAAATGCTATGGGAGTGATAACTCATTTTGTCTTGCTCCAACAGCAGAAGCTGGCACAGAGACATATTTTAGAGGATTCTGTGACAGGTGAAGTCTTTCAGAGTCTTTCAGGTGCAGTGGCCAGAGATAGATGTTTGGAGTCTCATCTTTGAATTTCTGACGGGCCTTTGCTTGACATTATTAAGCAGAGGTCATTTAAGAAAACCAAGATATACCGTGTCCATAAGATAAGCGTGTTAGCTGCATCCTTTTATTTTCAGCTTTTCATGTTGTGTCAGCGTTTTCATTTCCCTTTGGTGAGCATTTTGCTCAGAAGCTACTGTCTCTGTCATGCAAGTGAATAAATTAAACCTGGTTTTAAATGCCCATCCTAAATGACATTTCATCTTCAAAGACAGCTTCTGTCTCCCATCAGTGCTTTAATGTAGGTCTGGTAGTTTAAGCAGCTCCTCTCCTTTCTGCAGAAGTCAAGGGAATGGGGTTTCTTTTAGAAAAATGTCACATAAAAATGTTCTACAGAGCCTTGTGTTATTACCATTGTGTGTGCACAAATATGAGAGTTCATAAATTGCTTTTGTGGTACTGTATAGCTTAGTGCAGCCAAACTTGCTGTACTGGAAATGCCTTAACAACAGAGGGGAAAGGAAGAATGTTGCCTTATCTGATGTGCAACATATGCAGACAAGCCCTTAGCCGTGTTTCCCTTGTAGCTTACATGTCTCCTGAGTGCTGAGAGCCACACATTTTCAGACTTCAATTCGAATTAAGGTGAAGGAAAGAAAGGAATGGGATGAGCACTGCTGTCAGCTCTCTCAGCAATAGACTGTATGGCTTAAGGTAACATTTTCTTCTTGCTGACATTCAGAAAACAAAAGATACTGAGAAGAGTCTGATCAGGTTGTATTGTCTATTTAAATAAATTCTCTAGAGTCCTGCATTTTAAATGAATTAAACTAAAAAGATTAGTTCACTTGTAGCCTTTCTTCCTTCTGAAACTTTTTCAAACACCTTACTTATGAACTATATCATTCTGTTTTTCATAAAGTAGAGCTTTCAAATCATTAGTGCTAAGACGTACTTCCTGACTTCTTACTGTCTTTTCTTCTATTTCCTTATAAAACATCTGAAATCCTATCCTGACACACAAAACCAAGGTTGTTTGATTTAAATTTCATGTTCTTTAGCTAATAAACTTGCCCTCTTGCTTTATCTATCTTGCGGTAATTGGTCCCAAACTCTTGGTATAAGCTTTAACAAGTATCTCAGGAAAGAGTAAGAAAAGCCCAACCTGTAACTTGGAGAGAACCATGGTGAAAGACTGATCATGATACAGGGCAGTGCCAGTCACAGGAATGTTTCTGTATCAGTGGAGATAAGGCTATGTGACTGTATGCTTTTAAGCCACTTTTATCCTGTGTTAAGTAGATAAAAATACAGCTTTTAAAAACGGCTATTTTAAGGTGAACACATTAAACTTAGTGTCTGTACAAGCTCCAAGAAGTGTGCAGAGCTTGTTCTGAACAGGCAGATCCATCAACAGACCACATTCACCCAAAGAACCGTATTTGTCATTCCTTTGCATCCTATTGGTTGGGGGTTTTTTCACATCTCTGGGTAGTGAGTGACAGTACTACATACTGAATTTATCCAGAGCAACGCTTAGTCCAGATTTTGAGAAAGTCAGAGAGTCCTTAGGCTAACTTAAACCAGTGACTGTCTAGTTGCGTTATCCTGCTTGTTATGGAACCTTGTTCTGTTCTTAGACAAGTGTGTATTGCTCTAGACAAACCAGAACCCATCTAATGGTAAGTGCTTCTAAGTACATTTGTAGCATCGGGTCTGAAAAAGGGAAAGTACTTTTTTTTAATCCATTGAAATAGAATTGGCATGTCCTGCAGGACTCACAGGCTGTACTGGTAAATAGCCAGCACCTTCATTATCCTTCATCTCCTCTGCAAAAACAAACACAGCGACGCTTCTCTTGGTGCCAGATAACCTTGCTGTGAATGAAGCAAAAGGAGTAAAGAATGCTCACTGTCATCTCTCTAAACTACAACAAGGTGGCAGCGTGCCTCAGGACATTGCTGATGCATCTCTGGCTGGCTGGCCATTAGCTGTCGCCCTCTCTGGGACACCGGTAGAGATAGGAATATTCTGCATCTGAAACAGCACCCCTAGGCATGCAGGAGGCATGATAAAAGATGCTATTGATTATCTGTCTGTGGTAGAATAATGGCCATACCAGGACACACTATAGGTCTCCCATGACAATCAATATCAGATACTAAAATATGAATTTAAGGATCAGGTTAGGTACATATGGAAGGGATCACTGCCTCTATAGCCCACCTTTGGTCATCAGTGTTGTTGGGGAAATGCCAAGAAGAAAGAGTCAAAGCTTGTGATCAATCTGCCTTTCTTACTTGCTGCTGTTTGTGACAGCTTCCATGGGGTTTCCCCTTTATACTTTCGTCCTTCAGGCCATCACTGCAAACAGCTATCAAACTGTGCCGTGCAAGAGGGGTGGCTTTTAACGCAGCCAGCTGGGAGTAGTTGTTACAGGCAACAGATCAAAGTGGATGGTGCAGTAAAATTAGTTCAGTTGGGTGCTAAAGCTGTGATTCTGCCTGCACTTAAATTAGACTGTTAGGAATCCTAATGCTGCTTGTTCTCTGGCTGCTGGAAAGAACAGATCTCAATGCCACTGAAGGGTTCTCTCACCTTTGATGACCATCTCAGTGTCATGTCATATTTATTTCTCCTGTCCATTGCTCGCTTTTCACGCTTGTTTATGTCTGTCACAGAGGACATCTTTCCATATCTTCAGCTGAAGTCACAGAATATTCTGAGTCGGAAGGGACCCACAAGGATCATCAAGTCCAACTCTTAAACAGCACCACTGCCTCCCTGGCGGGAATTGAACCCAGGTCTCCCACATGACAGGTGGGGACACTCACCACTGTACTAAAGTGTATTTCCTATGGCTCTGAAGGCCTGTGTGGCTCTGCACATACCAGCAAGGACTCACTAAGCATGGGGACTTCTGCCCGTGTCTGAAAGATCTGAGAGTAGGAATGAACCTGTCTGGACCTGTGTGTACACAGACCATGGGCAGTGCCCAGTACCCCATGGGAAAGGAGAGGAGATTGTGATGTTGCTTTCTCAGCAGCGTGTTGTCTCACACGTATGTTGCTCTGGCATCCCTGCTGCCTCAAGAGGCAGCCACCAGTGTGGCACAACAGTCCTCAGGGACTGCTTTGGCCTCATAGTGGGCACAGATTACTGGGCTAGATATCCCCTACACCCCCAAGAAAAAGGGACTCTGATCACGGCCCCCAGAGGACCTTCTTTGTGCTTCTTTCACAACTTCCTTGTGCCCTTTGCTTGTCTTTCCTTGCTCCTGAAAACTCATTTCCTTTCAGTCTGGTGCCTGGGCACTGCTCCACTGTCCTTCACATGGAGTTTCACTTCACAATGCTGACTGCAAGCTTGGAGCTAGATCTTTATTAGAATGCAGTACGTACCATGACAGATGAAGGTCTAGAAAGCTACCTGAGATTGACACTAAGGTGTGTGAGCACTAAAGAGCTGAGAAGTACAGAAATACCTGCACTTTTCCTAAAGGCATGTCTTCACCTGTGTTTTTCAGAGATTAGAGTATTCAGTTGTTTTTTGTAATCTGATTGAATTTGATTGGCTGCATGTAGGCCCAGAGGCTTCAGAAGACTGGGAAAAAGCAATCATTTTAAAACAAGATAACAAGGGGAAAATAGACATGATTTTAAGAATTGTAAACTGGAGTGCAATTATCTTTATCAGCTTGTAGAGATTATACCATTTTCATATGAATTTGGAATAAAATTTGATAGAGATTTTTGTTTGGTTGATTTTGCTGACATATGAGCTTTTTACTTTTTATTGCATCTACAGTGTCCTGATTTACAGCTGGTTAGGAAAGTAGAAGTGACTCTCAGTTAAAACAAGATTCTTACCTGAGGTGTTTTTGCCTTCAAACTTCTTCTCAGAGTCAAAAGATCTACTTTCCACTGGAACTACATTTCTGTATTACTTTCCAGCCTAATTCTGTCCTTGGAATGAATTTGGCCACTCTTTTTCAGTCAAAACAAGAATGTGTTTCTTCTTTTATTTTTGTTCCTGAGACCAAAAGTACTTTTGGAATGAAACAAGCGTAAACCAATGACTCAGTCACACAGGTTTTTTCTGGTATTTTTAGAGATCTTTCTCTTTAGCAAATGGTCCTATGGCTTTAGAGGTAATGATTGCAGAATTGGATTCAGGCTTGAATTCATTGCAGGTTCATTATGGAATTACTAACAGCTGCTTCTGCTGGTTGTAAATTCTGTCACAGAACTTTATGAGTCAGCCACAAAGGTGAAATTTCCTTTGCTAGAATTTTCTGAGGGAGACAACCCTGGCTAGGAGAAAAATGAGACTGGAGCAAGAGGTTGAGTTCATGTTTACCTGAATTTTTCAGCAGTTTGCTCTAAAGGTATGCAAATCAGAACTAAAGCTGTCCCTTGCTCCTCTTTGAAGATCAGATGGCAAAAATGTTACTTAATATGTCTCAAGGGAGGTGTTTGGTTGGTCAATGTTGATTCACTATACAGTATTTCTCTTGTATTCTGAGTTCAGGTTAGAAAAAATCTGTATCTGTCCTACAAACAGGAAAAAAACAGCTGACTATGGTAGATGATAAGAATATGCAATCCTTGGCTGAGATGGGGATCTATGATCTGTTTGCGAAGGTGGAGAAATCAATCACTAGGTCCTGGGACGTGTTTGGCAGCCCCGAAATGTATTTCATTGCTTTAAACTGCTTGCATAACAGCAGGGAGTAGAATCTGTCTCTGAGTTTTCAAGTGTTTACTCTGTGAAAATCTTCTGAGTTCAATTTCCTTCAGATATTTATGATCCGGTGAAAATTAAATTTTAGCAGAAGGTTTATGAAGCATGAACATATACATAAGCAAATGCACACAGTTGGATATGCATATCTGCTCATTTTCCATTAAAATCCTCATTGCCTACTTGGGGGAAATAAATAATTGGCTCAGAATTACACAACTGAACTTAGTTACTTGAAGTAATGAGGACAGTGTATGTAGCTTGTGAAAGGGCCACAAGGGTGACTTTTTGTATAGAATCATAGCTTCTAACTTATTAAAAGATGAGGTGTATAAACTGCCTCCCTTGTTTTAATGATCTGTTGGGATTAGGGACTAAAGCACCTTGTAGAATTGGAGCTACAACTTCTCCACAATATGACAGTGGTTCAAAAAGGGCTTCACAAATAATATTTCAAACCTTACCACCGTGTCAACTACTTTATAGATTGTGCACAACCATGAAATAGGGGGTACCCTTTGCTCTGAAGTGGCCTGCATAGAATGGAGTACAGTGATCCCCCATTACTCATGGGCTGTTGGGTCTGGCCCTTTTCACGTGAGTCCTGGAATCCGTGAAGATAGCGAACCCACTACACAGTCAAGTATGCCACACCTGTAGCCACGCCCCCTCCCCTAATAAGGTCTGGAGGACAGTCCTGAGAGCCGGGCTTGTCTCAGTTGCCTGGAGGCTGCCCGACATGGCTGTGCTCCAGCAAGTGGCTGCTGCATTTGGCAGCAGGGTGAGTGGGACCTGCCTGATTGTGGGCACAGAGGAGGAGGGGTGTGGCGACTGCACTTCCTGAGCCTCCACTGGGACCGACTTGAGGAATGTCCACGTGTGCCAGGAGCAGTGGGAGGTTTCCCCGCGCCAGCCCTGGCAGAGGATCGGAGGTGCAGTCCCAAAAACTGTTTCAGATGGGGGCTATGGCAGTGCTGTCATAGGGCGGCCACCCCACAGCAGCCAGACCTGGCCCCGTGGTGGCAGCCGCCCTGTGCTGGGCCCGGGAACTGCCTGACTGTGGGCACACAAAGGGCACCGCAGGAGTAGGGGGGGGAAGATGCCCCCCCGCTCTCACATACAGATACACACAAGGGCAGCCCCGTCACCCAGTCTTGTAGCCTGGTGGAGGACAATTCCAGCTGTGCAAAAACACACATTTACACTAAACGTGTCCTGGCTGCACTGCAGCAGCTCCCGGCTGGGACCAGTTTACATAATCCTGAGCAGACTGGGTTCGCGGTAGGTTCTGCGCATGCACCAGGTCCCACAACTCGCAGGAAAATCAACAGCGAGTATGTGAATCCTGCAAATTAAAGATCGTGACTATGCGGAGGATCACTGTATAAGGAAGCTAATAACATATATGTAATTCTGTTTTCAGTAGTGTTTGTGTACTTTTTCCATAGATAGAAATCAATGTAATCCGTTGTGGCAATATGTCCTTTTAGAAATGCATAGGTCTGGCATTATATCTGCCTTCTCTCCTTTTCCACTTCTGGGATAGTGTGTAGTGGTTATCTGTAATAACATCCGGGGAAACCCTTGCAGTTTAAAAGATTTGCTTTTACCAGTTTTTATTAAAGTTTTCATCATCTTTTTTTTTCTTTTTGGGGCATGTATAATAGTACTACTGTGTCAAAGATATTGTGTGTACATTACATGGAATGGCAGCAGAAGGTAAACCAGCCTGGAAAAAAAAAGAAAGATCTAGTCTTGGGAGAAGTAGAAATGCTAATTTTGAGCTAAATTGCTAACATATACTTTGTAGTAGACAAAAATTGTACAGGAGCCATTTCCTGGCATTCAAACATGTATCTGCGAACACCTTATTATAATTCCAGCTTTATGTTTCAAGTGAATAGAATTCAATAAATACTACATTTTGTTCTCATTCTCTGTATACAGACTTCAATTTCAATTTACATAAACCATATGCTGTGGAGTGTTTTCCTGCTTCCTCTGTTTATCATTCTGTATATTTTCATGTAATACTTTGAATAGATTTGCTATCTCTCTGAGGCATACTGAATGAGGATATGTATTCCTCAGATTTTTTCTCCCAGGATTAGTTCTTTTACTCAGTAAATAAATCCAGCAACCCTAAACCAGGCTGTTACATTGCATTTTAAAGATTATGACAGTCAGGTGACTTGGCAAACTTACAGAGCCTGTTTCTGCTGTGCTTAGTGGTACTTGTATTGCTCTGGTGTTCTAGGTTATCTGACTTTGGTCAACAAATCAAAATATCATGAAAGGTTGTTTGTGCTTCTGAATGCTTTGATCTAGCAATCTGTATAGCACTTTGCAGACTGGGAGCCCAAAGTTAGAGCATGTCTTGATTTACATACAGTACAGATGGGTAAAAATACTTGAAAGTTGGTACTGCTGCATTTTCCCGTTTTCCTGCTACTTCAAATTGTTTGTGAACTGTACTTTCCTACTGTTTCAACTAGTCCTTAGTAATGCAAATATTATTAATAGGTTTACTAGCAACCACATGAGATATGAGTTTATAGTGGAATTTAAGTTTCTTCATTCACATGATAATTTTCAGTTGTAAAAGAGAGGAGGAAAATATTGATAGTTAGCTGCAGCTTTGTTAGCTGCATGAAAAAGAGAACTTTTGATAATCCTGTATTTTAAAAGTGAGCATAATTAACTCATGCTAACCAAGAAAACGAATTATAAGTGCTTTCACTAAAATACTTAATTTGCAGTGTTAATTTGCAAAAACCCAGGGGATAATGGGGATTGATGGTGGGATAGGTGCTTAATTCGATGCTTCTGGTGCATGCAGTGCTCTAATCCTAATGACTTTCAAATGATGGAAGAAATGAGTTGTGTTCATCTGCCGTTGCCTGAGAATCTTGCTTGCATGCATCAAATACTCCAATCAGTTGAGAGGACTAATGGAAAATGACAGCACATAATCTCATTCCAGTGAATCTCCGTGCTCCCAGCAGGCTATTTCCAGGTTTCTTTTCACCACCTGTAGATTTTGCACTTTTATTTTCCTGTTTTGTAGTCTTTCAAACCCTCTTTCCCAAACCCTTATCCACTTATGTAGACACAGACTGCGATTCATTTCCTGCTGTTGGAGAGTACCACAATGCCTCTCACAGACAGACAGAAGATCCAAAAGGAAGGGAGACTCTTTGGTCATGTAGCTACTGCACGTGACTGGGCATGCATGCTTTGATGAATGAGGAGGAGAGCTGGGGAGAAAAGGGACAGGAACTCCTTTAGTGCCCTCCTCTCTCCTGTGCTCTGTGGAGCAAATATTCAGCCTGTAGCCATAGAAACTTCATATGGTTGTGCATTATACTGCAAAAGACAATTGGAAAGAGATTAGTTTTGATTTTGTTTGATTTATGAAGTTACTGATGTTTCCCTTTTTAAATTTCTTGATTCATGTCTCCTTTGTTCTTGGGATGATACTCCAAATAAAAAATCTGTAATGAATTCATTTCACGCAGTTGATCAGAAGTTTACTGCTGACAACTATGTATTAAGTATGCTGGTTTGTGATGAAGACTGAAACGTTTTCCTTTGGCTCCCATGGCAAACTGAAGGAGAGATTGCTCTTTGTCCTCCAGCCCAAGCCTGCTGTCAGTAGGGACCATGAGACACCTTTGTAAGCACACTCCACTCTCCGTGCTGAAGTGGTTCTTTCATTATCAGGCAGCAGTATCTGAAGCAAACAAAAACCGACTCCTGAGCCACAAGCTATCTTGTATTACATGTATTCAGACAGAGATTGCCGTGACCTCTGGGTTACCTTTGCTTATGTAAGGCAGAGGATGGCAGAGCAGGAGGAAGAAGGCGTGCTGCCAGTCCCAGGGGCAGCATGGGCAGGGCATGCTCTGCCTGCATCCAGTAACTAAAAAACTTTCTGTGGCTGTGCAGCATGACCTTATCTTCCTACTGGTATTGAAATGATGTCATATCTGGCCATCATAGTGTTTATTCTATCTGGTCATAGATAAACTTACCTTCTCCAGGCATTTCCATACCATTCCCTGAACCTGAGGAGCTGAGGTCTCTGAACCCACACTCTTATTCATCTCCTCTGAAGATTGAGTGTTTCCAAGGGTTTAGTGAGCTGTAAACATGGATATCTGCAGTGTCTCACAGTAGGAAAATGTTGTGAGTGTCCCCACCTCTCATGTGGGAGACTGGGGGTTTGATTCCCAGCCGGGGAGGCAGTGGTGCTGTTGGACTCGATGATTCTTATGATGGTCCCTTCCAACTCAGAATATTCTGTGATTCTGTATACTTTTTTGACCTCCTAGTGAAGTACAACAAACAACCATAGGCCCCAGTGAATTTTTGTGCTACTTCTGAGACATCTGTTGCTTTTGGTTTGTTTGGGATTGTTTTGTATACTTGGTTCATATTAACACAAAAGGAAAAGAGATGCTTTTATATTGCTTTTGGAGCTCTTTTGGGTGCTAGAGTTGCCCAGGAATGCATTTGAACTCCAAGACTCTAAGATGCAGGGAGTTCTTCAATTAGCAGCGACTTTCTCCTTCCACTGGGTTTTTTTCCTCTATGTCTTTACGCATGCCACTCTGGCCTCTCCTTTTTCCTCTTAGCTGATTTTTGTCCATCCCTATCACTTTAAAGTAGAAACTGTAATGCCAGTGAATCACTGCTGTGCCTCCCTGTCCTTCCTATATCAATTAAGTCATGTGGGACAGAATTAATGCCTTGAAGGTCACAGTCCCCCCTTTTTTCTGCCTGTACATTAAAATAAAGGTTGCAGGCAAGAAGGAAACTATTAGCTGTGCTTTCAGTGGAGTGATCTGAATCCTGCACCTCAGTACTAGTTCTGATGCTGGCTATCCCATTTATGACTTGCATTTCCCTGTGGCAGCAGTTCTACGTGGTTGTTAAAGGAATTGGAGTTTCTATGAAACAAAATTTCCCATACTGGAATATAGAAAATCTCATCTAACCAGTCTGTGATGCAGGATGAATAATGAGAATGGGATGTGGAAGATGTAATATGGTGAAGGATCCTGAGAAGTGGCAGAGAACTGAAACATAAAAATGCTGAACTAAATGCAACAACTCCAGTTATTGTTCTCATTACATTTAATTATTTGCATTCTTTTTGGTTCCCTCTGCTGTAAGCCCGGGTTTTCAGAGAAGTGTGATGCCCAGGCTGGGTGCAGTACTCTTGCTAAAGCATCAACATCTACAGATGCAACAAATATTTGTAGATTCCAAGGTGAAGTTTCGTTTATGTGTCATTGTTTGTTATTTGGTTTTGCAACAGCAGGACACAGACATATATTTCTCATATTATCTAATCTCCACATCCATCCGTTCTCCATATTGCATTTATGCAACTGGTAAGTTGTTCTTCATACTGTATTATCATCTTATTTCAAGTCCATTCCAATTGATTTCTCAAATCCTTTTAACTTCTAAATCTGTTCTCCTTTGTGCTCACAGCCACTTCTAGATACTGTCTGTACTGTGTATAGAAAATGCATGTTCTCTGTTTCACTGCCTCAGTCAAGACCTAAGTGAGGTTCACACAGTATGCCCTTTCTGTTTGGCAGCAAACCTCTGAGAAACACTTTCTATTTTTTTCTTGCGAAATAGCAGAAAACAGCTGTCTAGTCACTGAACATATAGAGCATCTCCTACTTCTGTCTTACAGAAAGGCCTTTTATCCTGTTGTAGGAGGAAGAGTGACATGATCTGTCTCTGATAAATTCATGCTAGCTTTTTCTTAGCACTCTCTAACCTTCTGGATGTTCTCAAAGAGAGAGGTCATTTCCTCTTCTCTTTCCATGTTTCCTGTAAACTCAAGTTCAGTGGGGCCTGACAATTACTGATCAGTCAGCATATTTGTTGCTCTCAGAGAGAGCAAATTTTCCAGTGAATGGACGTTCCCAGACATAGTCTACTCTGTCTTTTATGTGAAGGTAACTATAATCTATTTAATTCCTATTTTTGCGATTTTTTCAGAAACTGTGTTGTCCATCTATACTTTTGTTGTAAAACTTCTGTCAAGTTTATTTTCAGTAATCACTGCTGAATACAATGTTCTTATTTAGTGAATTACTCCGACAATGGAAATTGCAGTAGTCTGCTTTCCAAAATAGTGGGAGTGAGAAAGCAGTCCTATCTCTGATGGAAAAGCATTGATCTGTTTGTAGCTGTTACTGTTGGGATATTGAGATAGATCAGCCCAAATTCACTCCAAAGAATTTAAAGCTTTTAAAGGACAGATCATTCCTCTTTGCACAGAATATACAGAGTGTTTGGGATGGCTATTTAGATGCTACAGATAAAGAGAACAAGTCAAGTGGATGAACCTGGGCAACAGGTAACAAGTAAATGCACTTTGAAGTCAATGATTTATTGCATTAATTGATGCAGTCACTTAGCCTCCTGAAAAAAACCCACAAGGACCTCACTAAAAATGGAATGATTGAGAGGGACTCCTTATAATAGTTTTTGATCATGACTGTGTCTATCCAAAATGCTGAGATTAAAAAGACAGGTTGATCAGCCAACTAATTTAGGTTGTGATCCAAAATGCATTAAAATTAATGGATGGACTGCAACTTTAAGAGAACTGAACTGAGCTCTAATAGATAAAAGAATTCACTAAACATAAGACACTTCAGAATATTTTTCTTGTTCAAAAATTATATTGAGTTTAGAAGTTTCAAGCCTCTTTTAAAAATGTATCTGCCTATGGTGAACTGCAAATGACTGGTCTGATTACAGCAGAGCAGGAGTTAGTGAAACTTTTGTCCTCCTCTTTCCTCGAAATTTTCGGTTTAAGATTTCAGCTAAATCTGAACAAATACAATACAGTTATACCCCCTCATTTGTGAGGAACGGGTCATTCCAGGGCTCTTGCGGAACGTCAGATTTGCAAACACGTGCAGGTCATTAATATGTATGCAGGCCATGCCCATTGCTCCACCCCCTGCCACTCCGGAGCACTGCGGACCCATTTCCGCTCCTCCTCACGGGCTCTCTCAGCACAGGGGAGCAAAGGGAACCATTTCTGAGCCCTCTCTGACTTGGGAGACCCCCCCAAGAATCCCTGGGCTTCTCTTCAGCAATGCTGCTGCTTCTGCATCCAGGGCCGGGGTGCTGCGATCGTGCATGCTCGCAGCACAAACCCCATGCTGCTGCTTCCCCCCCAGTGTGTCTGCGCTGTCCCAGCCCCGCGCGCCGGCCCGGCCCCATGCGGTGTCAGGGGGCAGCAGCTGCGGTAGCACAGTGAGCATGTGCGCCCGGGGTGGGGGGCGGGTGTCAGTCCCCGGCTGCGCTAAGAGTAACAGGGGACAGCGTGACTTTTGGCCCTCACCGCAGGGCTGGGCCAGTCTTGCCCCACAGGGAGCGCTGGCACCGTGCCTCAGCGGAGCAGAGGCACTGTGCATGTGTCGGCTGGGGAACCTCACAAATGGCTGAAACCAAACTGTGAGAAATTTTCCTCGCAAATCAGTGAGGTAGCATGGAGGGGTCACAATGCAGCGAGGATATACTGTATCTTTTGACTTTTACCTTCATTATTTTTCACCTTAACATCTTGCACAATTTCAGCTTGCTAGTTTTAGGGGAGAAATGAATCACAGAATCAGGTAGGTTGGGCAGGACCCTCGTATGCCTCTGTTCCCACCTCCTGCTTAAAGCAGGCCCCATTAGAGCAGATGGCTTTGGATATATTGCTGTTGGGTTCTGTGTGTTTCCAATGACCGAGGCTCCATGGCCTTTCTGGGCAGCCTGTCCCGTAGTCTGGAAAAAAAGCAGATGACATCCAAAACAGAGCTCTGAAAGCACTGCCATAGTTTCAGTGGATGGACAAGTATTCTGGGTTTCCTCTAGGAACATGCAGGAATCTGTAATTCTATAGAGACCGTATGTGCAATAGATACTCCATCTGAATTTATTTTTTATGGCCACAGTTAGGGTTTAACAAGTATGTACACAAACTGTCATCTTGTTGCAATTTTTCAAACAGGGTGAAAACTTAGTCTCAGCTTGTGGAGGTGGGAGGTGGTGGAGTCGTCATCCCTGGAGGTGTTTAAGAGAAGACTCGATGAGGAGCTCAGTGACATGGTCTAGTTGGTGGGAGGCTTGGATGGATGGAGCATGGTGCCCATGGTTCCACGCATGTGGGTCTGATCCCTGGATGGGCATTCACTTGGGAGTTGGACTAGATGATCCTGTGGGTCCCTTCCGACTCAGAATAACCTGTGAACCTGAACCTGTGAACCACTGTACCTTCCATTAGTTTTTCTAGTTGGATTTCTTTGTTGACTGCTACAGAAATTGCTATTTAGAGTTGGTCCTTTGAGTCACTGAACAAATTTCCACCAGATCTTCTGATGGATATGGAGCAGCCTGAGGTGGTTGCCAAGTCCTTTACCTTCACCTAATTCTACTATCACTTCTGTAGGTGTGTTTCATAGTGGTTTGGTAGAAAGCCTGTCTGCATAAAAGCTGGAGGGGGAGCACCAGCAAATGTTTGGGACCAAAGCCTGCCATGGTGCTGGCCTCCATCCCTGCTGAGCTGCAGTTTGAGGTGACCAGAAAAGCCTAGAGGAACAGTAAGGTCTAGGACTAGAAATAAAGGTGATTCTCTGTTGTGCCAACCTCTTAGGGCTTATCTCTTACAAGATTCAGAGGTGGGATTGCAGGTAGTTGTCTTGTCCCCTCCCTGCTAACATCTGGCAGTAGTGCTACACTTCACACTTGGAGGCATGGAGACTGCTTTTTTCCTCTTAGACCCTCCTGGAGATATGTCTATAAACCACGTGCATAATGTTATGGGAAATATCAGGTGCTACAACTTTCTTACAAGATTAATTTTTTCCCCTTGGTAAGCATTGTATGAATATTAAATATAATATTAGCTGAACAGGTTGCTTATATTACTAGTAACATGCACTCAACATGGACAGTCACTACACTCTGCAGGTTTTAAAGGGTCTTGTTCGAGGAATGGTAATTGTTGGTTCTTGCATTTAAATACCATTTCTAGTTTCTCAGTCTGTGGAAAAATGAGAATTTTGAGAACTATAAACTAGAAGACAAAAGCTTTCAAGCATACAATTTAACATCTCCTGGTTGTTTACTTAAGGCAAAGTCTTTTGGGGGACTCTCAGTATTGTAAAATGCTGAAGTTCTGCTTTGGCTAGCCTGGCTATGCAGCCTTATACTGTCCTTATACTGAGCTGTTGAAACAAACCTTGTTTTTGGTCTCAAAACTCAGATGTTAATACTGCTAATTAACTTCTGGCATGATAAAATAGCAAGAGTATTAAAATAGTTTTTCATTTTTTGTCCCTGTTTTGACTGATTAGATTGTTTGGATGTCATTATTACACTTATTTATAGCAAGAGTGCGAGCAATGCACAATAAGCATGGGAAGTAATTCCCGGCTGCTTAGCTAGAAGTTTGGATGTTAATTTTTGTTAGTGTTTAAATTAAATGAAAGCACCATTTTGTTCAATTCTTCAATATCCAAAAGAAATTGATTACACAAGTCAAATTCAAACAGCAAGCTTGATCTCTGCTTTTATTGTGCAAGCTGACTGTGCCAGTATTAGGCTGCAGTCTTCATGACTTGTTTTTGAATGTTGTACATTGCTTTGTAGTCACTTAATAAAATTAAATTTCCTGAACTGAAGTGAAACTGTTCAATTATTTTTAGAGTAAGAGCCCAGATATCTGTAGCGTGGAGATAACAGTCATATTTTATCGAAATACATCTTCAGTCGAAGACACTTTGCAAAACATGCTCTAATGGGAGGTAATGGTTAATCTTTCTGTTGTCTCTGTAAATACAGTAAATGTGGTAAATACAGTAAAGATGTGAAAAACCCCATGTGAAATGTTGAACTTGCGACTGGTGAACTGTGAAGTAGCAAGGGATTACTATAATTTTGTGAAAGCAGAAAAGTCTTGAGGTTTTCTTTGGCTGATACTTTGCAGTTCAGACTGGCTGATGAGTGTATCAGTCCTGCCATCCTTTGTATCTACTACAGTGACCCCCCATATTCATGGCTTGCACATCCCCGGATTCAATTAATCGCGGTTGGATTTTCAGTGAGTTGTGAGACCGCGCACATGCGCAGAATGTCCCGGACCCCAGATTTCACAGCCAGGAGGCACGAAAGGGCACTTCCTCTGCTTTAATGATGTGCTACAGTGCGAGCCACACTCCCAGGACCACCCTTCCAAACCTTATTCGTGGAGGGTGTGTGGCTACAGGCGGAGAGTAGTTGAACATTCATGGATTCGGTATCTTCACGGATTTCATAACTCGCAGGACCTGCCAAGATCTGACCCCCAGCAAATTCCAGGGGATCATTGTAATTCAAATCAACTCAGCTATTAACTGTTCTTTTTACACTTTTTTTTTTTTTTAGAAGAGGTACTCACATATTTGATCAGTTCTTAGTGAGATGGCTTCATTTGGTTTTTCTGTGTAATTGCAGTTTGTACACATCTGCAAGTAATGATTGTGAGTTTTGCTTTTCCTTGTTTCTGGTTCCAGTGAATCAGTCATAGAAGAAAAGGAGGAAACATCTGAGGGGTAGATCTAAGTAGCCTACTAGGCTATCTTCAGATCAGACATCCAGCAGACTGGCCTAGAAAGAAAAACACCATCTGGTGGAAAGAACCCTTAAGATATTTTGTGTCACACAAGGTTATTGATATGGTAAATGTGCAGCAGTAAAGCCTGCCAGAAATCTGTGACTTGTCCATGTGTTTTCCAGCAGTTGTAGGTGTTAAAACTCCCTGGAGTATTAGCCTGCAGCTGTATTTTCATTAAGTCCCTATGAATTTCAGCTCTCACTGAAGTTCAATTCCTAGATGGTAGGAGTTCTTGGGAAAAAAAAAAATCTTGTATGATTTATTATTTACGATTCTCTGGTATGAATCTGCCCCAAGGCTTTTTCTGTGTCAACAGCTGATGCATGCTGTTTTATCCAATCTAAAGGAGTGGTAGCTTTCAAGGTGTATTTTTAAGATATATTTTTAAGCTAGAAAATTCAGCTACTTTAACTAAAACTGTTCTTAAAGCCTAAAGACTAAAATTTCTGTTCATGACCATTATCTGGACTTGTCCTTAGCAGATGTTAAGAACCTCTTGTTGTGCATGAGCCTTTGGGATAATTTCATTCCATCATTTACGTAACAGAAATTCAGATGATGCGTTAGGTTAACGTGGCAAAAGCAGATGGGTACCACGTTTAGCCAGGTTACTCAGTGCAGATAGCCGTCACTTCCAGTGAGGGAGCTTAGGGACTGGGCTTTAGGACACAACTAGAATAATGTGTCTGCTTTTAGTGAGAATGACCTACCTCATCAAGTCCATTGTTACTCATTTTAAATTCTAAATCAGTATTTTAGCCCCAATACAGGTAGTGGGACTTTTTTTGGAAGCTCTCTCTCCAGGCCTAGAGGAAACAATTTGATCTCACCCCTCTGATTTGAGGAAAAATGATGTTGCATCCTACCATTCCGCTGCACTCTCACCCCACTTCAACAACTGTCTTGGATTTGGGGAAATGGATGTCTTCAATGTATTCTGTTAAGCAGAACCCTTTCCAGGAGCTAACCCAATCTAAATCAAAATGCGATGAAAGTGAAGTTGAAAGGAAAACGGCTTAAAAGCCAGCCTGTGCTGTAATCACCCCATGAACCTTTCCCCTCTCCTTTGAGTTCATTATCCTACCCCGAGGAAGCTTAAAATCAGACTGAGTGCAGATGTTATCAAATACAACTCTGCATTCTGTATTCAGAGCTCTGTGCCGCCTCCTGACTCTGCTCCATTTTTAACTTTGGAATAATGTAGCGCTCGCATGATTTATTACACAAAACATTCTGGCAGCAGAAAGGATCAGGAGTAGGTGGGGCCATTATAACTCTTATCTAATTCCTTTTGAATGTTAGAGAGTATTTTTTTTTTTTAAAAAGGGCTTTTTATGTGTGCTCCAGGGTTTCCATTTTGTATTGAAAAAGGAGCGGATTATCTAATAGCTGGTTGACCCTTGCTAAGCAGGGTAAGTAAGAGTCAAATGCCAAGAGCAAGAACTCCCAGTAAACTGAGGAAGGAAAGGTGGTTTAACCCCCTTAAGTGTGACCGCAAAAGAAATTTTTCCCCACTCCCTTGGACTCCTCCCTTCTCAGCCTGTGTGCCTGCTTTTGTGGGAGCAGAGATTGTGCTGGAGGGACACAGGCATCTCCTCTTGGTATGTGGCTCCCACAGCAGACTCCTCTGAAACTATGAGGTGTGAAGAAGGAGAAGGTAGGTGGAGATAAACTTATACCTCGTAAGAGGCCTCTTCACAGGCTCCAATGAATTAAGGTCAGCTAAACATGGGAGCATGGGAAGTACTAGCAACTGTCAAACCCCTCATATTCATCATTTTTTTCCAAGTCAAGAGGCATCACATATTGTCATGAGAACAGGGAACAGTCACAACCCTAATCCATGTCTCTGGATTGTGTAGAGAGATTGAGCAGAGTAAACAGTGTCACTATCTGAAATATCCTCAGCACAAACTGCAGCCCCTCTCCTGCTTCATGCCCTCTCCTGCTTCATGCCCTCTTGTGTTGGATTCTGTGGCTTGAGGAGACCATGTAGCACACCACTGACCTGTGCACAGTACGAGTGCCTAACACAGCAGAGGGACATCTGTGCAAAGTATAACCTGGGCCTGGCTGAAAAGGAGTGTGAGGTAGGAGGCAGCATGAGCCTTGTACTCAGAGCAGTGACGAGCAAGTGCTGATCCTCATGATTCAGCTCGTGAAACCTGTAGCACCTGCTGGATGCAGCTAATGCAGAGCAGGAATGAACTGTCTCTGAATAAAAGATGTAGAATATTTTGGAAAAACTAGCACTATAAAAAAGAAAAAAAGAGGAACTGGTTGTTGCGCTCCTTCACAAAAGCTTGCTCTGCAGTGCAGAAGCAATGAAGATTGCTTTACTCTTTTGTTTGATCAAAAAGTGCTTTAATAAAATTATTTGGTTTATTCTTTTGCTCATATGTATACTAGCCTGAGAGTAAGACATGGGAGAGCTTGAGGCATCTGCGACCTGTGAGAACTCACGTAATTTGAACTTTAAACTTGATTGTGCATGACTGTGTAGGGAGAAGGAATAAAGGCTTTATTTTTCTTTCATTTGCCTTAGTAATCTTGCAATGAAAAGTCAAGCCAGTTTATACTTTTTAATAGGGTTTTTAATGCAGTTTATAAAGAACAAGTACAAAATTGGAGAAAGAGCAAACCTAGGCCCTCTTTGCAGTTTCTGGTCCCTGTGTACTCCTGCAAGGTCTCCAGCCTTTTCACTTACACTCAGCTATCAAAATTGAGCTTGGAAACATTGCCTCCATGTCTTTGCTCAGAAACAGCAGCCTTCAGAAAAACTGTAAGCACTGTATGTTCTCCTGCAGCTTCTGTCCATCCCAGACAGACCGGGTGAGTAGGCTGATCCCTGGCAAACCTGCTGTCTGGGCTCTGCGCTGGGCAGGACATGCTCCTGCAGCTCAAGAGGCTTTGCTTTCATGCAAGAGGGGAAGGATTCTAGTTTTGAGGAAGGCTCTCAGGCTATCTTTAGCAGACAGGCTACTATTGGGTTGCACTTACAGAAACAATCTTCTAGACTGACTTCAATGCTGTTGAGGTTCCTGCTGCTCAGCTCACGCTTTCATTTCTCTCCAGGGGATAACTTCTACAGCTGCTACATCAGGGCAGAAACCATCTACCTCTCCAAGTTAATGGTACCACTTAGCCCTTCTCACCTTGTTGGGAGAATATTGTCCTTCTGAGTTGCTTATGGAACACTATTGACTTCCTGAGTACAACTTAACTGTGTTTAGATATTGCTGTCATTTGCTTTTCCAGCCAGGACTAGGTGATTGGCTGTGGTTGCAGTCTAGGAGTAAAGATGTTCTCCTGATGCTCAAACACTGTGGTTTGAATTACGTCTCCTGCCCTCTTACAGAGGCCTGATTCTCTGCCTCCACAGCAGCAAGCTGTACTGTGTATGTGCTGAACAATAGTAGTCAGCCTGCAGAGGTGACTGTTAAAGGAGGATGGATCGTGTTTATATCCTGGATGTCAAGAGTTTGGCAGTAATAACTACTAATGCTTAATTAGATGACGTGAGCTAGATATGATAATACAGTAATTCCTTGCTACTTCACGCTTCACCATTCATGCTTCAATATATCATGGGTTTTTCCTCTGCTTTACCATATTTATTGCATTTACCACTACTTTGTGGATTTCGCTTATCACGGCATTTTTCTGGAACCGACCCCCATGATATTGGAGGGATTACTGTACCAGTATTTATTGGAGTTGTTTTACTTTTGAAGTTCATGCCAGTTCAGAAAATAAGTCAATCAGCATTTCTGTAGTCCTTGTTTGCAGCACTTAATCTAAAAGCTGTTGTAGTCCGGTTGGAGGCCGGTCACTAGTGGGGTGCCTCAAGGTTCAGTGTTGGGACCTGTCCTGTTCAATATCTTTATTGATGATCTGGACGAAGGGATGGAGACTATTATTAGCAAGTTTGCGGATGACACCAAGCTGGGGGTAAATGTAGATCTGGAGGAAGGTAGGAGGGCTTTGCAGAGAGACCTTGACAGGCTGGATAGATGGGCTGAATCCAATGGCATGGGGTTCAACCAGTCTAAGTGTCGGGTGCTACACTTCGGTTACAATAACCCCATGCAGAACTATAGGCTGGGATTGCAGTGGCTGCAGGAGGATCAGGTGGAAAGAGACCTGGGAGTGCTGGTGGATAGAAAACTTAACATGAGGCAGCAGTGTGCCCAGGTGGCCAGAAAAGCTAATGGTATCCTGGCCTGCATCAGGAATAGTGTTGTCAGTAGGACTAGGGAAGTTATTCTCCCCCTGTACTCAGCACTGGTTAGACCACATCTTGAGTACTGTGTTCAGTTCTGGGCTCCTCAGTTTAAGAGGGATGTTGAGATCCTTGAGCGTGTCCAGAGAAGGGCGACAAGGATGGTGAAGGGGCTGGAACACAAGCCCTATGAGGAGCGACTGAGAGAGCTGGGATTGTTCAGTCTGGAGAAGAGGAGGCTGAGGGGAGAACTTATTGCTCTCTACAACTACATGAAGGGAAGTTGTAGTCAGCTGGGTGTCAGTCTCTTCACTCTGGCTACAAGTGATAGAACAAGAGGACACAGTCTTAAACTGCGTCATGGGAGATTTAGACTTGACATTAGGCGGAAGTTTTTCACAGAGAGGGTGATCTCTCAGTGGAATGGGCTGCCCAAGGAGGTGGTGGAGTCACCGTCCCTAGAGGTGTTTAAGAAAAGGTTGGATGAAGTTCTTGGTGACATGACCTAGATATTAGGGTAGTGTGTTATAGGTAGGATGATGTGTTGGTAGTAGGATGGCAACAGGTCAGGTTAGGTAACAGGTTTGACTAGATTAGATTAGGTAACGGGTGATAGGTTGGACTTGATGATCTCTATGGTCTTTTCCAACCTTACTGATTCTGTGATTCTGTGATTCTGTAGTCATATGCTTTACTGTTAAGTAGTCATGCAAGAAGCAGAGAGTTGGACTCAATGATCCTTTTGGGTCCAGTATCCAACTGGATATTCTATGATTGCATGTAACCTACAACAATTCTTCATTTATGAAAAATAGAGAAAGGCTTGCATTTGTGATGTTCCAAATAGTTTTGTCATGTTCCTCACTGATCTCTTGTTTTGCACAGGCAATTAATTGGTCAAGTTAGCAAGTGACTCAGTTTATGACTTTATTATCATGTGCTAATGAAAACTTGGCCAGGAGACCACTTTCACTGCTGCTGACTCAAATGCCCACATACAGAATGCAATGACGTAAATGAGTGGTATACATTTATCAATGGGCCTAGCCTGTTTTATCTAGTACTAATTTTTAAACCAAATTAAAATCTCTGAGAGTTGTCAGCTTCCTCCCTTCAAAAGTAGTGTGGTTTTGTTTTCTGATGTAATAGCCAGGATGCCGTATACTGTAAGTGTATTCTTATTGAATTGTCTGTAAGAGAAGACAACATGAGCGTTCTTCAAAATAAGAACTTATTTTTGCTTTTAATGGCTCTTTCAACTCTGAATAGCAGTTGTCAATGCAATAACCTGGGATTTCATAGGTGGACTTCTTGTGGAGGACAGAAGATATGAGCTGGAATTGGAAGAAGTTCTATTTCACGTAATTATCTGTTGCCTGTGTAGTCATCCATAGCAAGTGTATTTTGTGCAGAGTTGGGTTTTATAAAGCAAATGTAAATAGGAGTAGGAATAGTTTATGTGAGCAGCATATGCATATAGAGGACAGAAAACAGCTGACATTTTGTGAGTATGAATTGGGAAAACTGAATTGGTAAAGAATGACAGAAGCAGAAAACAAACAGACAAGCAAAATCAATTTTAAAAGATGTCATTTAGATTTTTTTTTTTAATATGCAAAGTATCACCGTGTTGAGAGCTGGGCAGCCCATTGGGAATTCCTGCTCTACTGTGGAGTACATAGTTTGGGACTGACTGTCTGGCTCAGGTTACTCCTTGCCTAACTACAGGTAGCTAAATCTTACCAGGGACAGCCCAGGTCAGTCATCTAATTGCTAATAACAATCAAGGAGTTTTAAACATACAATAGTCACCATGCAGTGGTGTGAATAAGAGAATTTACAGTCTGCTTAAAAAAAGATATTTTGTAGCCTCTAAATTGTGTAGATAAACATATACAAGACAATGTAAATGATGAGGTAAAGGGGATGACTGACTGCTTTTCTCCTGCGACTGTGAGAAACCTTTCTTTTACTATAGTATCTAAGCACAAGGCTTAAGCATCAAGTAACAGGCTGTTGGTGAAAACTTCAGGCGCCTCAGGGTACTGTGAAAGAAGACCTGCTGCTAATGCTTGCAAGACCATGCCCACTCTTCTCTGCTCCATGGTGGAAGCCCCAGGGAACATTTCCTCCTAGTTAGATATTGCTGTAATTAGTCTGTGTAAGTACATTAACAAAGTAGTATGTGTAACTGCTGACAGTATGGACACTATGCAGTGTCTATAGCTTGGCATCTGGCAGGTTCTGTCTGTGCAGTACAATGCAGTGCTGTACCTGGAAGCAGTGCACCTCTATCAGGAGCATCACAGGTAGAAAGGCCTAAAGAGAGCTCCTAGAACAAACTTATTTTTGTTGGTTATCCTCTTTGATAAAGTGAGGTATTTAATGACTGATGCTTTTCCCTACAGTTCTATTTCTTCAAATACGGCTCTTTTATGGAGCTGTACAGGACAGGTGATCCTGACAGAACGTTGCAGAAAGCTCAGGTTCCACAAACTAATGTATATCATCATGCCCTTGTTTTAAAGATAGCCACTCGGGGATTTAATGCATGACCTTTAGTGTCTTAAGCCAGCTTCCATTTAGGCAACTTTCATTCTTATTCAGTGTATTGGGTGGCAATAGCCAGGGAAGTCAGTTCCAGAAGACGGCTGTATGGTCTGGTTTAGTGGTTTGCTCCATGCTTGTGCATTTGTGCCTGTAGACTGGAACACAGTGAGACTTGGGCTTGCCTTCCACTGATGTATATGTACATAGGTCCCGGTTTGTATGAGGATCTCAGGCCAAGAGGAAATGACCTCGAGTTGCGCCAGGATTACTGGAACAAGCTGCCCAGGGAAGTGGTTGACTCATCATCCCTGGAGGTATTTTTAAAAAATGGGTAGATGTGGCATTTAGGGACATGGTACAGTGGTGCACTTGGCAGTACAAGGGTAATGGTTGGACTTGATGGTCTTGGAGGTCTTTTCCAGCCTGACTGATGCTGTGATTCTACGAGTAGAGATAGTGCACTGCACCTGTAGTAAGGGGTCTTTATCCAGCATTGTGGATGATGTGGAGGATTGCACCTACCTTGCAAGAAGGCATGCTGCAAGGCCTCAAGGTTATTTCTTAAGTCATCCATTTGTTTTCTTACAAGAAGGAAATTTAAGAGATAGCATCTCCTAGTATCTCCAAATCCACAAAAAGTCCTGATTGGAGGCCAGCCTTAGTGCAAATCTTAACCAGGCCTGGGATTTTCTTCATCTATAAACTCTTGAGGTCAGCATTTGCTCATGAGGCTCTGCAGAAGTCATACCTTCACTGCAGGCATTCCTGAATGGCTTCTGTGTCCTTTATGGTGCAGAAGATGAGAGATGTGTGTTGTGGTCCTTGCTGTCCTAAAATGGAAAACAGCAAAAAATGAAGCAGTTGTTTGTCAGAAAAGCTGATGGATGCCTCAGCTGAGTTTAATGCAAACCCTTATTTTGCCCACCTGTCATGTTAATTAGGTCCTATTCTGACTTCAGCAAGGGATGCAGAATTAACCAGACCCTTGTTGTGCTGTTACTTCTTTAAACAGTTAATGTGACACCAAATACCTCAACAGAGTTCACTCCATTATTAATGGCTTTTGCCACTAAACTATTTTTAGCCTTGTAAGAAAATACCTGAGAAAAAGAAAGGAATCCACCAGCAGATAAATGTTAATGCTTAAATAGGGCTTTCACTACAGCAGTTTCTTACTGCCTTCATTGTTAGGTAATAGGTGATAGGTTGGACTTGATGATCTCTATGGTCTTTTCCAACCTTACTGATTCTGTGATTCTGTGATCGTTGGCTGTTTGGAGTGTGTGTAGGGAAATGCCTCCATTTGACTGTACCCTAGCTGGTGGTGTCTGCCTGAGAATTGGATGAGATAACCTGAAACGACCAAGAAATTACGCTCTTTTTTTTTTCTGTTAGGACAGGAATAGATAAGACTGAAATATTGAAGTTTCTACCTCTGACACCCACTTGCATGTGTAGCCATCTTCTGGAACATGAAAAACCTAATGGTGTCAGCCACTTAGGCCTTGTGCATTTACACCAGTTTTTCCTCATTTTATGAGCACTGCTTTTAGAGATAGGTGTGTCTCTGTGTAGTGGCCTGAGTTGGATTTCATTACCTCCAAAAACAAAACTTCTATCTCACAACCCTGCTTTCATGCACAGCTAAGCTGAAAGTTATGCACAAGTATTTGACATGAAAATAATAGTATGCATCATCTGAGAAAAAAAAAAGATATTTTTTAAAAATTTGAAGTTCAAAGTATTTTGGTTACCTTAATTTTTACATCTTTACTAGACTGGATTCCATGTCATGGACCTTCTGCCTTTATAAGCTGATATATTTTAGGTATCTTGAAGCAAAGTTATTAAATGTTTTAGTTTTGCTGTAGGGGAAAAAAACCCGACACTAATCTGCAGCTAATATATTAATTGATATTGCTAGACTTGTACAGAAAGCTTCAGGGTAAAAAGAACAAAAGCTTTCCAGCATTTGGTTTGTTGGAATATGCTGGGGTTAATGGGAAAATGGATAAATGTTTACAACAGATCTATAAAATCTACTGGCAAAATCTATAATTAGTTTTTCATTGTCTAAAAAAACCCCCAACACATGGCCCTTCCCTCAAATTTATTGCCTCATTTGAAGCCTAGTTGAATTTTGGTTTTCTAGAGACTTTGGGAGGCTTTAGAATACACATACATATTTCAAAAGTTAAGTGTTTATCTTCATGGGACACAAGAGACAGGGAATACCTGCTAGATCATGTTCTTCATCACTGTGAATCCACTGTGATTTCTCCTATGGGCTTTGTGATTCTTTTCACATCGCTTCAGCAATGAAGCCCTCATCAGCTGCCTAAGGAAACACCCCACATTTCGGTAGAGCTGTCTTCCCCAAGGCTCATTGTCCATGGTCCCTCTCTCAATTGGAACCCTCACTCTTGCATCCTGTTCTGACAGATTGTACTACATCTCGTTTGGGAAACCTGATCTGGCCTTTGAGGAGATAATACTGTTGCTTCTGTGTGGAGTTTGTTTCTCGGTATTATCCCGGTTTCTTTTCCTCAGGCTAGCACAGGTCAAGGCCTGCCTTTGCCTTTTAAAGAAGCAGTTGCCTTGGATGTAGGAGAGAGGGTGAGTTCTGCTTTGGTTTTCCAGCAATATTCACCTGAAGTGAAAAGCTGTGCACCATCTGTGATGCTCTCCCCCTGTATTCCCACCTTCTGGGAAGGATGAACTCCTAGCAGCACTGAGGGAGAAGAAGGGATGGCACTCCCAGTCTAAATGACCTGCATTCCCTCTCACAGTAGGAATAACTGCTGCTGTTACCATTGCTAATTTTAATATGAATGTAACTTTTACATGCTTGTTTTAAATAGCATCAGTAGGATCAAGCATAAGGCCAAGGCTCTGTAAAGAAAGCCACAGGATTATGTATTCTGTTCAATGATTGTATTGTGCCAGGCACCGTGGAGTCTTACCCTAGACTGAAAATGCCACTGTGTTATAACTAATAAATATTAATATCTAGCAGTAATTGTTTTACTGTAATAGTCAGACCCTTTACTGGGGGATTTGCTAATTGACAAACATGTTGTTTAGCTCTGTTTCCATTAAGGAGACTGTACCAGGCTTCTCTGTGTCTTTCTACTGAGACTTGAATTCATTTATCATCATAGTAAATAAATTCAATTTTTTTTTTATTAGATAAATAAGTTGGACCTTTGTGCTTAATATCTTGCTTTAGGATTCTCTCCACTGGTCCAAGGAAGATAATGAGAGATTTCCCATGCTGGTCATAGCCCGTGTTTCTATGAGACAGGAGAGTAGCATGGGGATCACTGAAGCTTAGCTTTGACTTGCCAGTCCTTGCAGCCTCAGAACTGCCCTCCCAGCAGTCTGCCAGGGCATACCTGGGGTGTTTTGGTACTCTCTGCCTTGGCCACCTGAGACCACCTTGCTTGTGCCAGGGGCATGCTCCATAGCACTAAGTTAGTTTTAGAGTTAAACAGAGGCATGTTACTAATCTGAAAATGGAAATTTCCGTTCCTGATTCTGACACACACTTCTGGTGATGGGTGATGCCTGGGGCAAGATGGCTCTCTCCCAGTTTCTAAAGAACCATGGAAATACTAATTTCTCAACATCTTGCAGTATTTCATAGAGTGATTTGGCTTGGAAGGGGCCATTAGGATCAACTAGTTCCAATCTCCTTGCCGTGGTCAGGGAATCTTCCACTAGACCAGGTTGCTCAGAGCCCCATCCAATCAGGCCTTGACCACCTTCTTTCAACAATTTAGGACACTTCTACAATTTACTGATAAAAAATATTTGGTTCACCTCTGCTAAATGCCACTTACTCTACACCAATGTCCTCTCATCGAGGTGTAAGACCTGTCAACCTTTCATCATGAATAAAAGGGTAGTGAATTTGACTAGATTACTGGGATTGTATGTGGACCTTGGTATATTAATTTCTGGTTGTACAAATTAATTTCAACAGCTTGCAAATTGTTTTCTTGCTTTATGAATAAATCCTCCTTTGACAGAGGAATGCCACTTTAATGTTTTTCAATTCAGTTTTTATCTCCCATTCTGGTCCCAGGTTGTCTCTTTACATTTATTACTTGAAGTGTATGAATGCTGATTTGATGGGTTAGTCTCTGCTGTTAGTGTAATCTGACTCCCCTCCAGTAAACTAGCATATGCTATTTTTTTTTCAACTAGGAGATAGAAAGTAAAACGAAATGAGAATAAATTGTGCCTTATGGTGTTCATATTCAATAAATCACTTTTCTTACTCTGCCAGCTGCGAGTCCCCTCGTGCTGAGATGATTTCTGCAGACAGTTTTGGATATGATACGAGGCAGGCTATGACCCAAGTCCTGACCACAGATGAGGGAAGATCACACTTGCTTCCAACACTGGTCTTGGCTACAAGAAAAAAATCACAACCTTCTTTTCAGCAATGTCATTACATTTGTAGCTTTCCTGTGCTCAAGTGCCATCAGGGAGACTTCTCAAATCCCACTGGAAAAAAGAGAATAAAATTTAAGAGATCATGTTGAGATAAAACAATGACAGTAGTTAGGATCAAGGAGATCCAACATTTCTTTGGACCAAAACCCATTTTAACATACACCACAACTCTCTCTTGAACTCCAGTTGAGCCAGACTTTCATTGATCAAGCTTATTTTATTTTTGGGAGTTTGCAAACTTGGAGAAGTTTGGGCAGTATTTAATCATCTGTTATATCAATTTGTAAGGCATGGTAATGATGTAAGGCAAAACAAAGCTCTTAGTTTGCAAAACTCTGGAATGTAATTTTAATGAATTTTGCTGCTGGTCTTAGAAGACAGACAGTACCACATAGCCCTCAGGGTCAAAAGATCCCCTTGCTTTGTGAGAAGCTTTGGCATTTTGGTGTATTTTCAAATATATTTTGATTTCAAAATGAACTGAAGTAGACAAAACCATGCAAGTAACTTCTGCTTATGAGAATCGCCACACAAAATTAAAGCAAACAAAGTCACATAGGTGCTAGGCCATTTGCAGGATATTGCCCAAAAGGAAGATGGCTGTGGCTCCTGCTCCATTTGCAAGGTTCAAATATTCTACTTCATAACAAAAAAATGGTTTTAATTGAAGCATGACTTTCATGACCAACTTCTGGTTTTGTTTTTAATATATGCTTAATGAGGGGACAAAAATTTTCCACAAGCAGAATTCAAATGCGCTGTTTTAAACTCACGTATTGGAAAAGGGCCTATTAATTATAATACAGAAAGGACCACTAGGCATCTTTCAAATTTTAGTGGGCACAGGAAGGGAGGTAGTTAGCATTCATTTTTTTATCGCAGGTTTCATATTTATTACTAGCTCTAACTGTACTTTTGATTTTTTGAGGGTGCCAGTATAGTTAGATTCTGTGAAAGTGTTATTTTGGAGCAAATACCAGAATTGCTGATGTCAAGTGCTTAAAAACTGAGACTGATTGGAAAAACCGCTTTCTTCATTTATCTTATGACTCTTGAGCCTTCAGGTGTACAGAGATCTCATTTCACATTTGCCCTAGGAGAGCTAAAATCTTTGAAGTTATTTTTCCTGCTGGCAGGTGATATGTTCATCCGATGACACTGATCCAGGCACTGGGTCCTTTATCATCGTTGTGGGATTCATTATAAATTTATGAGAGCTAGAATAGTGTGTTGGAAGAATTACATTCCCCTGATAGCAACTTTGCAAACCTCTAAGTGTCTGAGTGGAGATGATAATTCTGCATATCTGAGTTGGGCTGAATTCTTTGTCTAGCACTTGAAGGGAAAAAAGGCGTTCATCAATTTCACCCCTTATCCTTTGTTGGCCTATGTGTTAAGAAAGTCTCCCCGTAGTGCTGGTGAGTTTCTATTCCTCTGAGGGCAGCTAGGCACAAGATGGCTTGCTGCTGGAACTCGCAGCATGATGTGCTGGTGTGCCGAGCCTGGAAGGGGGAGGACAAAGACATTTCCTTATTTTTGTGCATGCAGTTAGCTCTGGACCACCTGCTTTAAATGCAAATGGCAGATGGGTAGAAATCTTAATTTTGGGAAAAGCTTAATTGGAAAAGTCTTGGAACAGCTTAAGTCAGAGCTCACAAGCACTAAGACATCCCGAATGTAAGATATGGAAATTTAGGAAGCCAGATTACTCCTGCTTCTCAGAGAACTTTTTGTCTCCTTGGAAGTTTGTGTAGAAGAACTGAGTAATCCAACTGGAAAACATACCAATTAAAGATGCATTTTGAATGTATTAAGTACTTCAAAAATGTGAAATTCTGTGCAAAATGAACCCCAAATTGATGAATATTATGGCACTGTTATTTCTGTGTCTCATTTTCCCTCCTCTAAAATTGCATCCTGTAATTTTCTAATGCATTTATGATAACTTTAGGAAAGCTTGAGAACTGGGGAGTTCTGATGCTCCTAGACAAAAGCCCTTGCAGAAATGCAGGATAGAGGGATTGGGAAATGGCGTTATAAAATAAGAAAAACACAGTTGGAATGTTAGATGGATAGCAATGGCAAATGCCATTTTCTTCATTCAGGTGAATGATGAAATAATTTATCTTAACCATTGTCCTTGTTTTGTCTGTATACTTCGGTGTCCATCCAAAGTACTGCCTTTGTGATATGCTCTGACCAAATCCCCTGGAAGGGTAAGCAGAAGTCCAGGATGTTTGTCAGCTCTAGGGAGCATGGCATGTCCTGCCCACCTAGGAAAAAACATGTGGCTTTCCAACACAGATTTTGTTTTGTGACTCCTGAGAGTGAGGATGCTCTGCACTGCCTCTCCATTAGCAGGGCAGGAGAGCAGCCAAGCACTGTAGAAGCTTCCTTTTTTCAGGATGTGATTTCTTGCTTCCTTCTTATCTAGCCTTTGATTTTCCTCTTCCTCCTCCTCTGAGAGGGCTGACAGTTCTCTTGTGTTTCAGGAGCACTCTGTTTCTCTAATCTCCTAACAAGTGCCCTTTGCCATTTTGTCCCATCTTTGATTGACCTTGGTCAAGGCTCCCTTTTCCTTCCCACTCCTCCACTGGTGGGTCTCTGACCCATGGTACTCCCAGCTCTCTTGCCCTCATCTCCTGCACAAAGAGTGCTAATGGACTCTTATTAAACCTTTCCTCTGTTCATGCTGTGTTGCCATGAATCAGTGCATGATGATGCAGCTTTGTTGGACTCACAGCGGTCCCTCTGACCTGTGCTTGCTGGGGCTCTGTTGGTAGTTAATGAGCAGCTCTGGGAGACTGATCCCAGATGTGGCAGGTGAATATAGGGAAGAATGTGTAAGTTATTAACTGTGCCTTTATTTTAGCTCACCTGATCCTGTAAACAAAGGTCTAGCATTGTGGAGCCCAGTGTTGGACCCTGGGGATTACTGAGTAGGCTTATTTATAAGTACTTTGACACTAGTGTTCATATCAAGGGCTATTAAAAATAATGAGATACTGCAGCTTTACGAATTACTTAAGAGGTTCTCCTTGCATCTCAGTATGAGTCTGATCTATTGCAGCTGATGCAGTATTCAAGAGTATTTTGTCTTTCCCAGTACATCTTGTTCCGGCTCATTTCAGAAATCTGCTCTTAGCTTCAAGGTCTGCAATTGGTCTGCAATCTGTTGGCCTGTAATTAGTACTGATATTACAGTGCTATTACTGCACTAGTCTGAACTGCTGGCTATTTTTAGGTGTAACATTGTTTGGCATTTTGTTGTATAGCTTATTTCTCTCATCATCAGTTAGCAGGATGCTGAGTATAAAATTATTCTGTTTTTTAAAACAATTAGTGCAGACTTATGTAAATACCGGTTAGCCAGCATTTACACAAACATATTTTTAGATGAAGACTGTGATCCAGTCCTCGCTGATGTCTGACTTCTCTCAACTGATATCTTCTCTTTGAATAGTAAAATTCAGCCCTCTGGTAGTAGTGATATTGTTGAGTCCCGGTTAATATTAATCATAGGTTGTGCAGCTTTTATAAACAAGTGGCAGCTTCATATTTCAGAGGTCTTCTTTGAATGGCCTTAGGTTTTGTTCACAAATAGAGCTGTTTTGTCTCTTTCTTTCTCAGCACTGTCATTAAAGAGAACTTGCTTTCCTTTACACCTCTAAATGTAAAAATCCACTGAGCCTGATGAAGAAAAAAGGGATGCAGCTGTTGAAGATACAGTCCTTGATTCTGCAGGAGAAAATTTTAGTACATATTTTAATATTGCAGAGAGCAAGCTGGTCTACTTAAAGATGCAGGTTAAAAGAGAGGCAATTAAATCTAAATTACAAGCAGGCCATTTCCGTCTGGGGTTTAGAGTCTTAGAAAACACTTATATCAGAAAGAAAGGGATCAGAGCACAGAACAAGAAAAACAGAAATCAGGAGGCTACCTCCAACATAAACATTCACTGCCAATGTGTACTGAGCAAGTCACCACAAAGAAAGATGGAAATGAGATCAGAAAACAAATTGAAAATCACCCTAAAATAAAAATAAATCTAGGAAGAAATTTTCATAGAAAGAGAAATACTTGAAAGGTTTAATTTTGAAAAACATCCTGGGAGTGAGAGTATGCAGTTATTCATGCCCCAGCATGAATGTGCAGCAGCCATTCCCTTAGGTCCCCTTAGCCAGCTCAGGAGGGGGGGTGGTCCCAGGAATGTCCTCCAGAGCTCCAGAGCTGCGGGGGGTGGGGTGACAGGTGAGGCATAATGGCATATTCATGAGTTCATTATCTTTGCAAATTGTGGGCTTCGCAGAGGGGAGCCGGATCCGTGGACCCACAAAACCCAGGGGCTCACTGCAGTGGTGTTCTACATCTCAAGTGAGAAAAGTACATCCTGAGCAATGGCTCACTGGGTCTGAAACTGCTGCATACCTGGAGGAGACAGTGTCAAACTGTGGGTCCAAGGCTGTGACCTCATTTCCTAGAGGGTTTCCAGAAGCTTTCCCTGCAGAAGACAAGTCTATTCTGTGGATGGAGAGAAAGCGTTTTGGCCCTTTTCCCAAGGCTCTGCTGTCAGAAGAGAGAAGACCTCATGATTGGTGTGGGTGAACATTCGGCTGTTAAAACATAGAAGCCAAATATGTTCTAAGTGATCTGGTGAAAATGGAGGCAGGACATTCCAAAGCACCTTCAGTTATAGTGACCACAATCTCATTTCTCTGGGTGTGAACATGAGCCTCCTCCATGGGTAAATGTGAGAAATTAATAGCACTGTTAAAACTGTCCTGCAGACTCTCATGAAGAGACCTGAAATGCTTATCTGTTTGTTCACCGGGATGGAAAACTGCCTTACTTCAATAAGGAACTACAGCTACCAGAACAGAAACATTTATGAGGCCAGTTTTCCTCTCTGATTACTGACCCATCTACCCTCCACAGGAAAGCAGAAGAGAAACCCTCCTACAAAACTTGGCTAACATCTAAGTTGAGGTGTAGGGACTTTGTAAAATCTGTTTTGGAAATATCTTTTCCCTTTAGGGAAATAAATAACTTTTTGTTAACCTTGACAGGAAATACTTCTGAAGATCATCAGCTTTTTTTTTTGTATTTAATTTCTAAATTACGTACACATTAAATTTCTAGGTCACAGTGAGCTTTTTCAGTAATGAATATAACTTCTCATTTCCCCCACTGCACAATCTGCTGGTGTTGTGTGTGCGAAATCTACCACCTTCTTTCCAAACTTCTGGAAGTCATGTACCCCAGCCAGCTGTCAGGTGTGCCCATACCTCATGCTACATAGTCCCCAGCTTTAATTGCTGCTGATTATGGCCTGTATCAGCAATAGTGTGATCAGCAGGACCAGGGCAGTGATTGTCCCCCTGTACTCGGCACTGGTGAGGCCACACCCTGAGTGCTGTGTCCAGTTCTGGGCCCCTCACTACAATAAAGGTACTGAGGTGCTGGAGTGTGTCCAGAGAAGGGCAATGGAGCTGGTGAAGGGTCTGGAACACAAGGCTGATGAGGAGCAGCTGAGAGAGCTGAGGTTGTTTAGTCTGGAGTAAACGGGACTCAGGGGGAACTTTATTGTTCTGTACAACTGCCTGAAAGGAGGTTGTAGCCAGGTGGGAACCGTCCTCTTCTCCCAAGTAAGAAGCAATAGGATGAGAGGAAATGGCCTCATGTTGCACCAGGGGAGGATTAGGTCATATATTGTAAAGTATTTCTTCACGGAAAGAGTTGTCAAGCATTGGAACGGGCTGCCCTGGGAAGTGATTGAGTCTCCATCCCTGGAGGTATTTAGAGGGCATGGAGACATGGCACTTCAGGACATGGTTAGACATGGCATTTGGTAGTCTTAGTTTAACAATTGGACTTTATGATCTGAAACATCTTTTCTAAACTAAATTATTCTATGATTCTCTGATAGAGTGAGTGTCTTTGTTCCCTCTCATCTCCCTGTGTATGTTTGAAGAGGAGCAGAAGGATGGGGAGGACTTCATGGGTACCACATGTGTATCCTGTTCTTCCTCTTGCTGCTCCATGTTCTCTGCTTCCCCCTGTGCCAGAAAGTGCATGGGGAAGACATGTCTCCTGCCCCATTCCTGCTGTGGCTCTGCTTTGAGCATTCAGAGTAATTTTATGCCAAATCTTGCACTCTATGGTCTTGGGCAGTTTGATCATCTTTGGACATGGGAGACCCACAAGAAAGTGCTGTGTATGAGGAAAACAAGAGTCTCCTGGAGTGTTTTAGGAAACAAAAGACTGCTGACTCCTCTTGGGGTCCTCTAGGCTCCCCAGTTAAGTAGTGGGTACTGCCAATCAATCTACCTTTGTTCTGTGACAAAATACAGCTTGAGGATTAATATGGTGCAGGGAGACAACTCCAGCTGCTTCTGATTTCTTTACTAGGAGCCCATCTGTCTAGCTGCCAAGATGTGATACAGTTGTTCATTTACTCATATTCTCTTTTTCTAATGATGCATAGAGATCTATTACCCATATGTTGTTTCCAGTGAGTGTATCTGCCTTTCCTGAATTCTCTCCTGAGGGATTTTTGGGGAATCAAAAGCAAGCAGACTCTCTACTCTACTGTGAAAAGATCCTGTAGAGGAAGCTGGGAAAAGTTTCTTTCCTTTATGGTCTTGTGTGATACATGTGCCTGAGTTCTCTCTAAATGGGTTTTAATTTCTTTTTGTTTTCTTAATTTCTTCATCTTCTCCCTATTTCTTATGGCTATTGTGCAGCTGAGCAAGTCTTTCAGTATCATGCCAAGACTGGAAAATAAAGAAGAGTGTATTGGCTCTTCTCAAAGCAGAGAAAAAAGGGTTGGGAAAAATATTGTGAATATGCTTGTCACCTTTAACTGGAGGCAGTGGCTGCACCTGTGGGCCATTGAGGCTTCAGTCAAACTCTGATATAGGGCAAAGAATCGGCATCTGCTCCTTTATGTACCTATTTTATTTGTGTTCATTTTCTACCGTTTGCTGTTACTTCAGCATTAGAGGTGTTTAAAATGAACTGTATTCTGTGCTCCTTGGTTGTCCCCTGAGGACCAAGCAGTGTAAAACACTGTTAAAGAGAGCATCTCACTTCAATCTTGTTACGGTAAGTTTTGCTTTCTTACTGAAGGATCTTGATTTTTTTTTTAGGTTTTTAAAATACTGATGTTAACCTGAAGTGAACTAAGTTCTCCATGATGAGAGAGAAATCCTATCTCAGACCACATTGCCACAGACAAAATGTAAATGTGCTCCAGCTAATTGGTTTTATTGTTCAAGAGAGCCAAGTGGCTGGATCTTCTGGACCATTTGCTCACAGTAGCCAGATCAGGGTGGTATGTGATGGGATCCAGATATGTTTATCAGTGAAACTACTCATCATGGTCACTGAGCCTTACATCTTCTGGCTTCAGTAACATGCTGATGGCTAGAAATGCCTCATTACACTCATTATTTTTAATAGGTTTGTTTCCACTGGACACATTGAAATGATAGCAAGTAACACGACTTTCTGAACAGAAATGGAGGGCTAATATTCTTTATCTTGAATTCATTCGGCTAAAGCAGAGTCATGCCACAGAACCTACATTTTTCAGTATGTTAGACGGTATTTATTAATTCTTATGTATATGAAACTTCTTTATGTGACTACATCCTCCCTTATTCTGAGCAAAAATTTTTTAAATGCTTAATTGTTCCCTGATTTCGTTTTTCCAGAGTTCTTATCATGACTGAATCAAAGAATAAATTGCACTGGCAGTGTTATGGCTCAGCTTGTGGTTCCATGTGCTTTCCTATCAACACCCTTGTAAGAGGTGACGTGATGCCCAGTTGGTAGGCTGGTTGACCTGTTTTAAAAGAATTGAATTACAATCTAAGCCATGCACAGCATGTCCATAAATAACATTGCTGCAGATAATTCTGGGGTTTGGTTTACTTAGGTTTTGTTGGGTTGGGGTTTTTTCTGTATTTATTACATGTGCTTAATGAAGGAAGCAGGCTATTTAAAGGCACATAGGAGTTACCAGTTTCACTACTAGTAGTGAAACTGTCTCTAGTTATAATCACAGCTACGTGCATCAGAGGGAAGTACAGTAGTATGTAGGTCCTGACCATCTAGACAGGCTTCAGGTGGCAGATGATTCCCAGGCAACCATGACAAATACATATATGAAGTCTAGGAGATGTCTGTGAAGGGAGATAAATGTCCTAAGACAGAATGAAACCCTTCAAGAAAGGTAAGAATAAACAGATTCGGGAATTAACTTTGCATAACAAAGACACCAAGTAACAAATTAGGCGGGGTGGAAACTTCTCTGTGAGTTTTATATTCTCAGGATATAATTCTGTCAAATCACAATGGGATGTGTCTCAGGCTGAGTGGAAATACCTTTTCTGCCTTTTATTATGGGGGAAATCCACCAACCTCTCGTGAACATTTTCTTGCCTGCTCGTGTTCACCACTTCTTGCTTCATTAACTGTGAGTCAGGAGTTCACAGTGCAGCACTGACATTTCACATCACCCAAGTGAGCCTCACAGAATTTAAGGTGTTTGATCTCATCCAGACCATTCAATAACTGACCAAAAGACTGTGAGCCTCATTTCCTTCATCCATCATGTCCCTCTCTACACAGATGTCAGTAGGTGTCAGCAATGTGTTAAAACGCATGCCATGCAGGAGGGCACCTCTGCAAAAAGTGAGCCTGGCTGCACTATAGAGTCTGTACATTTCAACTAGTCCATCTAGAAGAAAACCCCAGATGAAATGGAATCGGGTATTTTTGTAGATTCTTGTAAACGAACAGAATTGCATCAAAATCGTTGAATGCCAGAGGAGTCAGTCAGTAACCCAGGGCAGTTTCCTTGCTCACATCGCAACAGCAGGTGACTCTCCGAAGCTTCCTCCGAAAGCTGCTCCTGTCACCTCCTGCTGCCCTTGTTCAGCTGTGCCCAAGGTTTCTCAGTGAATGGCTGGAGAGATGCAAGCCATCACTCCAGACTTCTCATGCTGAGTTGTCACTCATACAAGCATTTCTGACCAAAGTCATTCTCTGCCGAGCTTTATTATTCAAGGTTCAATAGCCTTTGGCCTTCCCTGGTCTGTGTGAGGAGGAGGAATGAATGAATACACATCTGTCAACAAACATCTGTCAAGGATGTTTTAGCTCGCTGGTGCCCAAGGGAGCACTGTGTCGCTTTATCTCCTTCACATTTTTTTTTTTTGTGAATTTTCTTGGTTGTCTTTTCATTCTTTGGGGAGACAGGCTAAATAATTGCCCATAAAGGGATGTGACACTACTCTCTCCTCACTGGTTTTGTGGAAGGTTTGTAAGTTTCTTCTAAATTTATGTGAAAGTTTGAACACTTCCAGCCATGAAATCATTAAACTAATTGCTTTACAAATAGATGACTTTAATAATTTCAATCAAAAATTTTCAGATTATCAATAGATTAAAAATGTATAAATTTTATCGATTTCTCATCATTGTTATGGAGGCACTATTCTGGAAATATGAAAAGTATGTGCATCTGTCAGTTTCAGTTTCATAAGAAAGGTTGAATATCCTCTGTAAAAACAGGAGATTTGTAAAGCAGACACTCATTAGAAATTACACTGAACAGGTTAAATGAACTGAGACACACCATGTATTTCCCTTTCCCCCCTGCCTTTCCCCTGACTGAATAGGAGAGATGGATATTATTTACCAGGCATGTGTATCCTGTAGATGAATCACTTTACAGGTTCACAGGTTATTCTGAGTTGGAAGGGACGCACAGGATCATCTAGTCCAACTCCTAAGCAACGCCCACCCAGGGATCAAACCCACAAGTGTGGAACCAGGAGCACCACACTCCTCCCATCCGAGCCTCCCAACATCTAGGCCATGTCACTGAGTTACTCATCCAGTCTTTTCTTAAACTCCTGCAGGGATGGCGACTCCACCACCTCCCTGGGCAAACTATTCCAATGTGCAATCACTCTCTCTGTGAAAAACCTCTTCCTAACATCCGCCCTAAACCTCTCCTGGCGTAGCTTAAGGCCATGTCCTCTTGTTCTGGTGTGGTCAGCCTGAAAGAAGAGATTAGCACCCACTCCAATACAACCTCCCTTCAGGTAGTTGTAAACAGCAATCAGGTCACCTCTGGGCCTCCTCTTCTCCAGGCTGAACAACCCCAGCTCCCACAGTCATTCCCCATAGGGCTTGTCCTCCAGTCCTTTCACCATCCTTGTCACCCTTCTCTGGACCCTCTCAAGCAGTTCAACATCCTTAAACTGGGGAGCCCAGAACTGCACACAGTACTCAAGATGTGGTCTGACCGGTGCCAAGTACAGGGGAAGTATAACTTCCCTAGTCCAACTGACCACACTGTTCCTGATACAGGCCAGGATGCCATTGGCCTTCTTAGCCACCTAGACACACTGCTGGCTCATACTGAGTTTCCTGTCAATGATTACTCCTAAATCCCTCTCCATTTCACCACCCTCCAGCCACTCATCCCCCAGCCGATTGCAATGCATGGGGTTGTTATGTCCAAAGTGAAGAACCTGGCACTTAGTCTTGTTAAATCTCATACTGTCGGAGTCTGCCCATT